>PQWD01008810.1:0-67652 GCA_019425675.1 Leucinodes orbonalis
CGAAAACTTTGTCGGGTAAGAAAGAAAGAAAGAAAATATATTTATTTGACCACAGAATTATCATTACAAGACTTAAACAGTACAAAACAATTAAACGATACATAAAAGGAACAAAAAACAAAGAAATAAAAAAAAATGTGAAAGGAAAGAAAAAAGCTACTACTAATCATTAAGTTACCTAATTAAAAATTTAATAAAATATTTTTTTGTGGTCAAAAGGGCCTTGTCTCAGCTTTTGCTGTCGTGTGTTTAAAATTATTCAAATTCAATCGAATGCCATTATGGCGTGTGTGCACGCCAGATAAACATAAAATTTACTAGATGCACAAACACGAAGAAATATCAACCAAAAAATGTCCGAGCTATTGTTATATTTATGACATAAAATTATTCATTAAAATTTTGACCTTAACGCGTCATTGAAAGTAACAAAATCAAGAGCACAATCATACTGTCACTTTGACATGTAGCGAGCGACGTGATGAATGAACATTTTGCTCAACTGACGCGATGGTTAAAATTTTTCCGCGGACACTTTTTGAGTAAGACTCTGCAGATGCACAGTAAACTAACTATATAGTTAGTTAACTGTTTATCTAAGCACGCACAACACAAAAAAAATATGTGGCGGAATATGAGCTTGCGCCCTCCAGATCGGAAGGCAACAGTCCTCACCAATGGGCCACCGACGCTTAAATTACATCACTACATAGTATAAAACAAAGTCGCTTTCTTTTGGCACTATGTGCGCTTTTTATAGACAGTGATTCAAGATAAAGGTTAATATGTATTATAACATCAATTAAAAAGTAGGGAAGTACTGAATTTTTGAGGTTGATAATGTGATGTAAATAATTTCATTTTCCGCTTCTACATTGCAAACGCAGGCTGAACCCTACAAGATGTATTAAAATAATGTACTGAGTATTGTATACATTAAAAGGGTCTTACAAAACTCTGCGGTGTATTTATCTTTAATACTCAACCATTTTTGTCATTTACTTTTTACGACAAATCATGGTTAATTTCCAAGCGATTGGTCAAAATCCATAATTAATCCTATTCAATACCTTAAATAAATTGTTGATTTAATCTTTATAGATCTATATTGCCCCTTACAGCATATAATTTAAATTACTTACCGTTACCGTCGTACCGGCTGACCGGGGAGACGGGAGCGTACCTATTACGGATATCACCATTGCACCTGTGCGAAGCAGGGGCGTGTCGCTAGTAATAAATAATTGTATTTGCACATGTCATGTTCCGAATGTATTAGAATACAAGTGTGTATGTGTGTCGGTGTGTTGTCCAGACTGAACTCGAACCTGCGGTGGCCGTTCCGTCGCGTGGTGGCGACGGTGGTGCACGACTTCCGTCCGCTGGAGGCGTCCCAGCTGGCGCTGCGGCCCGGCGCCAAGGTGCTCGTGCTCAGCAAGGAGGGCGACGGCCGCGGCTGGTGGAAGGGACGCACGCTCGACAAGGTACACCACCACCATCACATACTTAGATAAACAATGACTAAGTACCCTCCACTATTACATACTTCATCATCATCATCATCAACATCAGCTCATAAAACGTCCCCACCGAGGGGCACGAGCCTACCCGTATAGGATGATTAGGCCTTAGTCGTCCACGCGGGCCCAGTGCGGATTGGACGACTTCACTCACAACCTTTGAGTCTCTTCGCAGGCGTACATGAAGGTTTCCTCACGATGTTTTCCTTTACCGTAAGAGCGTCCGATAACGTACATATTATTTCGAATAGTTCTAAAACACATTGGTACGCGGCAGGATTTAAACCTCAGACCTCCTGGTAGGAGGGCAACAGTCCACACCATTGAGCCACCAACGCCACCAACAATCAAAAATTGTCCGCGTCAAAAGTCTATCGCGTCAATTGGGCAGAATTTTCATTAATAATCACGTCGCTCGCTACATGACATAGTAACATTGTAGTATGCTCGTGCAGTTATTTTGTACCCTTTTAATGACGTGTTAAAGTCAAAATTTTAATAAATAATTTTATGTTATAATAATAACAATAAGTCAACGTATGTGACAGGGGGCTCGGATATTTTTGGTTGATATTTCTTTGTGGTTGTGCGTCATAGTTTATTGTTTATCTAAGATTACATATAAATAAAATTATAGTGTCTGTTTGTACCATTGAAGGTATATAAGCTACATAGACCAAAACATATTTTTGTCTGTCTGTCCGTCTATCTGTTCGGGGTAATCTCTGAAACATCTGAATGTATTTGGACGGGACTTTTTTGACAGGTAGTTGATGTGATAGGGAAAAGCATAGGATTATTTTATTTTGGAAAAATAAAGCAATGTATTACCTCGCGGTGACCGCGCGTCGCGTGCCCTAACGTAGCGATTTTAGATTATGTTTTACTGCGACAGAATATCTTATAAGGCGGGTAATACCGCGGGGGAACAGTTAGTAATAAACAAATCAAATGTGGCAGGGCGACAACCGGTCCGCGGCTCACTCCCCGACAGACCGAGCGCCGCGTGTCCCGCCCGACCTCGCCGACCGCCGACGCCCGGACTCGTGTACCCCCCCGGGACCTCGTGTCCAACCCGCCCGACGACCCGCCGACCCTGTACCCACCGCCGACTGTCGACACCCGCCGGACCTCGTGTCACCGCCGCCCGCCCGCCGGCCTCTGTCCCGGACGACCCGCCCCGACGACCCGCCGGACCCCGGACCTCGTGTGACCGACACCGCCCGCCCGACGACCCGCCGGACCTCGTGTGACCGACACCGCCCGCCCGACGACCCGCCGGACCTCGTGTGACCGACACCGCCCACGCCCCCACGGCACATGCCAGCCAGCTTACACAACACCACTACCCGAGGTACCTTTACAACCCATCGGAACCTTTCAGCCAGTCTGCACTACACCACAACTCGGGGTATCCGTACCACCCATCGGAACCCATCAGCCAGCCTTTATAATATACCTGCTTGTGATACCTCTACCGCCCATCGGAACCCATCAGTCAGTCTACTCAATACGCCTGATACAGAGATCCCTAACATCCGCCGGAACCACCATTTTTGGTTAAATATCTTAACAGATCTGATAAAAGATACAATAGGGATGATTAGTAACATAAACTACGTGTCTTTAGCCAATCTGTCAAACCGACGTTGTTCCATTCGTTTTGTAAGGAATTAAAAAAAGATATGATGTTTCGTATTAAAGTTTACTAGTAACTTTTATTATCTTTTTTATTATAATAAAATAAAGAATTCAATATTTGAATAATCATATTATAGCTCAGGGTTTTTGACCAGAATGAATTACTTATAAACGCATATTATGCGTTTCATATTAGATTCAGAATTTATTTATCATCCCAATTATCTAGATTATACTTGACATCTAACCTGTTTTATGTTAAACGGGGCAAATGAGAAAACGGCGGACTCGATGGTAAATAACACTGCCCATGCACGTTTCCAATACATATATACGATCATTATCTTTGATCTCCATATTTCATAATAACAAAACGGAACATTTGACATCTTTAGCAATATATGTATGTTAATAAATGTCAAAATTGCACAGAATTATTTTACTTTCATTAGATTTTTTGGCACATAAACACTTGAGCGACGATGTATCAATAACTAGGTTTCTCCACCGGTAGACTGGCTGAGGCGTCTCGAGTGGTCAGGATATGTGGACTAGATGTCAAGCTAGCTGCTAAGTCCATTGTCTATGCCTAAATATCAGTGAACTTTCCTGATGTAGACAAATTATCCAAACATGATAAACATTTAAGTAACAGAAAAAAAACTTGTAAATAATGCATTTCAAGAAGGCGTTGTCTATGTTTAGACTAGTTTTCTAAGTCACAATGAGTCAATGTAAAACCTATGTTAATATTTAAACTGGCAACATTATGGGCATGCGCGGTCATGGTGACGTTCGGAAATACGAGCGCACGCATTATACCATTTGCTGAACTATTTAACCCTTTAACCGCCATTTACAGATGTATCCAACAGAGACATTTGATTTTCTGTCGTCGGAAATCCTGGCGGTTAATAGGTTAAACACTACGGACGATCAAATATGTGTTTAGTGATTGTAAGTTAAAAAATGCAATGTCTATTGAATTATTTAGTATAATTGAATTAGGTAGTATATTGAAATTATATAAACAATCGATGTGTATATGAATATACAAAATATATACGTAGTTTTACAAGAATGGATCACCACTGGTTTAGTGGGTACTGTGTTTGGCTCTCTTCTTCATTTCCGACATCTGTCAGCACTTTGAATGTTTTTGATGGTGCGTAAAAAATGCTTTAACGTTAAATATAAGTGGGAGTGATAACAGCGGGATTGTAGCGGGCGAAGGCCGTAGGGCCTAGGGCTTGGTGACGTTACCTTTATACTACATGCATCGATGAATAACATTATTTTAATAGCTATTTTGTAACTTAACTATTCGTTATACCTTTTAGGTATAACCAGCAGTGGCGGATTTACAAATTTGCCGATAGTAGGTTAAAAATGTTTGCCACCCCTACTAAATTTTAAAATTAATTAGAATAAGAAATATTTTTGGTTGGATTATATATTCCAAAGTTGCAACTTTATTATTTGTTAGGTAATATTTTATATATGAATAACGGACGTAATGTGTATGCGTATAATTGTATTTTTTTTATTTCTCTAAGTAAAAAAAATTTGGTCAAAACTTGCCGCCCCTCTAAATCTGCCGCCCTAGGCTCCAGCCTACTTAGCCTATTGGTAAATCCGCCACTGATAACCAGAGTAACCAATCATAAAACAGCGAAAACAAGACAGGATGTATCTAGCCAATAAAATGTTAGTTTTAGATGCTTATGGTATAAATTTCACGGAAAAACTGACAACGTTAGCAAGCATAATGTCACCTGTTACGTTACGTTGACGTTTATAAGTGGCGTCATCTGTTTCAACTGTTTTACCGAGTCCTGGTTGAGGCCCATCGCGTAACCGATGCGGAATACACCTTACGCAATCTTGTATTTATTGTATAAGTAGATAGATGTATAGAAAATAAATTACCATGAAAGCTCTCCATGACTTAAGTGCTCAAATCATGTTTTCGTCTAATCCCGACACTATACGTGATTATTATTTTAAATCAGTCTCATTCGATTTAAATTCTGATTGAAATAGTCCTTTTAGCTAAGTATTTCGTCAATAAAGCTTATTATAGCAATAGTGAGATAAAGTGCCAAATTATTTATTTCACATCAAATTGTTCCTTCGTGTAGTTGGTATTCTTCCATAGTAATAATCAAACATTTTTTTTGGCTACTATAGTATAAAGGTTCAGCAAATTTTATGGAATAAGAAGGGAACTAGAACTTTGGTTTAAAGTTGAATTTGAAGCTACGAATAATGGATGTTTGAGCTATTGTCAGTTTGGTGCATTTGCTCATTCTCTACATGTTAACACATACTATAGTACAATCATAAGTTGCCAAATTTCTCTTTGATTTAGCAGTTTCTTTACATTCCATTGCTGGATGGTTGTCTCACAACGCTGACAACACTGCCAGAGTATAAAAGTACTTACCACCGTTTAGAATACTGAAATGTATATTTTTATAAAGCTCTGTACACTTGTAATACCCCCCCGACAATCCTTTGAAGATCAGAAAGCATGAGGCACCTCCTCGAGCGCCCGTAGCCAAAAATGTGAGACCACCATTCTGATAGACCATACTATTTATCAGCATTGTTTAGATATAGGGACTAACGCGCCGTCTTTACCTACTTCACTGGGTATATCATTATGTAGGAAAATGTCTAAACAAATTGTCTTTATATCTTGTTGGATGTGTATCGCACTATGTAAATATTGTTAACTTATTCTGGTTTAGTATGTAAGTATGGCGAGTCGCGAGCACGTCGACTGCACGCCTATGTATATAAAAACAAAGCAGATGTGTTATCAAATAACTTTTAATCACTTCAAATGTATGTACTATTGAAATATATTCGATCTGAATAAGGCAGATCATTGTATTGACAAAAATACTGTATTCAGTACAAGCATGCAACTTATATTCACCTTTAATAAATTGTCATAATAAAATATTATTCTAGTAAATATACATGTAATTAATTAAACATGTTTAAATAAATCTAGTGCCACTTTAAATGCTTCATTATAATCTTAATTAGAACTATTGTGTAAATTAAACCACCGCTTTATCAGAAGTTGTGAGAAATAAATATCTGAATCAAAATATGACAAATCAATGTATTTTAAAAATAAATTTTATTTAGATTAATCTCTTGTCCAAGGTGACAGGGTTTCCGACGTTGTTAACGTGTAAAGTATATGAATTATATTGTTAATCAAATGAAATACGCTAATGCTGGGGCCAGACTAGGGCTTAACGTCTATCGCCATTCTTACGCCCATCAACGTCATTACAACAGCGATAAATTTAACGTGCAAAAGTAGGTGGCCACACTAGAATTTTTTAACGTATATGCTTGTGATGGGCGTTTATGGAGAGAAAAACGGCAAGATCAGGGTTGTCACCTTAACTATATATAAAATATTGAACGTCATTGAATGTAATTGTGCTCTATAGTTTTCAAGTGTAGTATGCGAAAATACTTTATTTTGCCAAACTTGATTCGATAATGCTGATTTTATTATTAGTCGTAGGTTCTACACACTAACAATGCTTCAATTATTTAAAAATATTTTTATTACTCATCGTGTCTCATATCGTATTAACTTATTTTAATAATAATAGACTAGAATATTTATAACGGAATAAATAAATACTTGTTTTTATTATCGCAAAGGATTACAATTTCTAATACAAAATGTAACACCTACAATAACCAATGTACTTTAAATGCAAATATAAAAAGAGGCCCTATAGGCGATCACGACACTAATTGACATATCAAGTGTGACCGCTTCAACGCATTCATCCATGCGAAAATCTCTTTGATGTACCGACAGTCGAGTTATCGCCAAACGGCAAACGGCGTTGTAAAGACGTAGAAAATTATCACGTTCATGTGGTGGCCACACCTGAAGTGAACTCTTCAATAAATGGCATTTCCCGTTGGTCTGGCCCCAGCATAATAAAAATACTATGGTTGTTGTATTCATAATAGATATATTTTTACTATTCAGTTAGACAGTTGTAGGCTGGAGCCGCACTAGCGACGTCCGTAGGTGATACTATTGCATTGCAATAACTTGACAATTGCTGCATTGACACCTTTGGTGCATACTTGATCTCTTGATTATTAACATCAAATTTATTAAATAATTCAATGTGTCTTATAATAATTAAATTAGATGTTATCCTCACCGAGTTGTCAACGCAACTATAAATGAAATATAATCTCTTAGGTGTATGTTTAGGAATTTTATCACTTGAGAAAGGAATATAGATATGTTTCGATATGAATAAACACAAATCATTATTTATTTACATAAAATTTAATACTTAATATCAAAGTTATGGTACCAACAAAATGACATTAACATACACTATTTACATTACCAAATATTTATATTTTGACATTTTATAATAGGAAACATTAAATACACTTGTTATATGTAGCAATAAGAGTGAATCTATATTTATCAAGTTGCATACAATACATATTTATATTGAAAATAAAGTAACAAGTATTGTTGGTGAATGAAACTTTTGGCAACAAAATAAAAGTCGAGTTGTAATCTCCACTATAATTAAATAAATCAACGTAGATGAAATACGTTGTAATGCAATTGATTTAACAAAGTGTTACAAGTTTTTTTTATTGTAGCTAGTATTGTTTTATGAAAAATAATTTCAAATGATATTTATATTGGATTATTTTGATTTGTCCAGTAATAAATAATATATATTACTGTATTATAAAGTAAAAAAGGTCCAAATTGAGTCCACATTTTAATTAAATGCAATGTATAAGTGGTGTGAACGCCAAGTTTAATTGTGATGGTTTTCCGCGTGAATATTGCACATATATTATGCCTTTAATTCAAGAACAACGCACAGCAAACCGTCGCACCTAATGTTTTACACGTATTTTTTATTGAGTAACACCGATTTGTGGTTTTGTAATGTGCGGAATCGGCGTTGCGTTAGCATGTCTGTTATGATTATTGGTGCTAACGAATTGTTTTGTGTTCATTTGTTTGCATGTGCTTTTATGTGGTCGAGTGCGCGCGCCACCGAGAGTCAACTAAATGTATTTTGATATTATTTATGTTCATGTTTGTAAATATACTATACAGAAATGGCATATCTCATTGTTCTGTAGATAGGTAAGGATCTCCTTAATAAATACCACTTTGGAGACTTATCATTGTGTTTTATTTATTATTAATGCAGTCTTTCATAATAACCCTGGGTACCCAAATCTGTATTTCTAAAAAATATATATGAAAATTTTTGTTCATTTATTTCTTGAACACATATATATCGCAGTAAGTTGGTACTTATAGCACGTTTTACCGCGGTATTTAACTATCACATTTATTATCGTATAGTGTGCCTTTGTGAGATCAGTCATAGTACTCGTAGGATCATTTCAAGTCGGGCGTACTGCTGCCGAGGTAGGTCTTCAGGTCGGTCACGGTGGACTTGACTAGCTTCGCCGGATGGTAGCTCGATTGAGACGTTTATACGCGGCGTACCGGTGGCACCCGCCGAAGCTGTAGTAGTAGTCACCGCCTTGCGACCCCTTGATCCATAGTACGTCAATCGGAGGGACGCTCCCAGACTGCTCTTCTTGCTGCCAATGAAAAAGTCATCAAAATTTTAAAGAAGCAGTAATGTATAAATAAATATCCACTGTAATGCTACCCGCATTACAGTGGAAACGACTGATAAACATACTTATAAACGTTTTTTTGTAAATACATACAACATGTTCATGCACACAAATGTTTTTGGCTTCTCGGCGATCGAACCCGGAACCTTTTACGCACCAAATGGTAGAAACACGGTCAACAATGAGCAAGAGTAGCGTAGAGTTGGTATGTACTAGGTTACCCTAGAACGCCCTAAGCCGAGGTTCGCGTCCCACCTTAAGACTGTTATAATAGGCTGGTTGCATTTTATTTGTGCTGAGAGTTATTAGTGCTCGACAATTGTCCGGTGAAGCAGTGAAGGCCATCTGCATCCAACAGCGATAAGTCATTAAAAATAAAGGCTTGTAGATCTGACTGGAGTCACTTATTTTACCGTTTTAAGAGTATCAGCAACAAAGCAAAGGTTAAATTCTGGCAGGCCACGTATGTCGCAGAAGCATTTGCCTATTGGAGCAGACGAGTTCTGGAGTGGAGACCGCGTCTTGGCAAGTGTAGCGTAGGACGCCCTCCGGCCCATGGACCGACGCTTTGCGAAAGGTCGCTGGAGGGGTTGGATGAGTGAGAATAGTGGAGGATATCTAGTTCAAAATGGGGGAGACTCATTGGTCTGCACATTTCCAGCAGTGGACTGCGATACTTTGAAGAGTATTGAGCCATAATTGAATTGTATCTACTTATTTCGATATTGTCTGTGAAATTAGCAAATCGTACCTAATTAGAAGTCTGTTGCCTAATCTAAGTGAAAATTGGGGATTTTTTTTAAGTTTGTGATAGGCGATATCGAGTGAAATGACTCTGCGTAGATACGGTCTCTAAGATCCGGATATCCGGATGTATTCTGGTGGAACCCTTCACCTATCTACATGACTACATGTTTTTCAATGCAGGATCCACCTCCAGAAAATGTTGTGATTAACAAATAACTCTGATTCTATTAAAGTTGACTTTAAAAACAGCAGTTCAGTCCGCCCGCGTGAGTCGCCTCGAATGTTATCGACCGATTACCTGAATATTGAATCTTTATCTACCTATAGGTAAGCACCTACCTATCTTTGGTATATTTATAAAACATGTTGTTTTGTTTCAGTGACTTTTAAAAGTCTATTTCTCTTTGAAATTTGACCTGATAAGCATATCATAAGATTCATAAGCGATTGATAAAAGTCCTAAGAGGTGGGCATAACAATCAGCAGAAATGAAGTAGGTACATATACAAAGATATGTAGGGACTTATTTTATCTAAGTACATACCTCTAAGATGTCTTTCTTATACCCCACACATATATAGATATATTCATAGGTACTAAAAGAATTACAGGCGAATAAAGTAGGTACTTACGATTAAGTAGGGATTCACTCGGACGATCTTATAGCGTAAGTTTCTTAACCGTTAGGGCTCGAAATTCTGTTCAGAGAAATGTCTCAGACATAATGGCGAACCATCTGGTGTAATGGTTGCGACGTCGGCTATTACAGTAAGGGTTCCGGATTCGCTCCCTGGGCAGTGCAAACATTTGTGTGCATGAACATGTATGTACTTAATGGTCTGGGTGTTTTCTATGTATGTATTTACAAAAAAAGTGTATAAATATGTTTATCCGTTGTTTAGTAACCATATTACAGGCTAAAGCATTAGTTTGAGACTAGAGATGGCGCATGTCTGTGGATATTTATTTATCTAATGGGAAGCGTCTGGTTGGCCTAGTGCAAAAGGGGATGGGAACCACGCATAGCACACAATTACTAAGGTTACAACTTTTTAAAAGTGTGGATGTAATTGGATACCTGAATAGTTTCCATGAGTGACTTTACTTTATTCTCGTCTAGTTCCGGTATGAAGGGCCTTATGATGACAGACATTGGCACATCGTGCACTTCCTCTTTCCATGCACTGTGAATGCTGGTCATTCTAGAAGCTGTAAAAAATCAAGAACATGAAAATCCTCGTATGCAATAACCATTATTTTGAAAGTACCTAAGCATAACATTTTCAATATTTACCTGTATAAACTGACGGTATTACCGAAAATAATATAAAGCACATTATCCTACATTGCATATTTAGGTGTGTATTTCATTGACTGTGCAGAACCGACTGCTCATTATCTGATCACTTATTATCTATACCTATTTATGTAAAGGTAAACACCAACATTGATATCGAATATACATTGGTATTAAATGAATTTCATACTTGTTTTTATTTTCTTTAGGTATATTGTTTTTAACATGTAGATAAAGTATTAAGGTTTATTTTTAATCAACGACACTACAGCCTAGGCTAGTGGTCGTTGGTTTTAATCTTGTCTCTGCCAATAACATTCCACATGACTTTTAAATGGATAAGATTTGTATGACAACAATAACAGAAAGATAGGTACGTATCAATGGGTAAACAACTTAGATAAGTTTATTATTGATCTCAGGTATAAAGCATTATTTTTGCTTTGTGATGTCAAAGGGCTGGTAAATGGATAGAATAGGTACCTTTGTTCATTTACGGACTAGAAAATTTTCCTTATTGTTGTACCTACCGATTTTGTGCATGTCAATGATAGGACTTTATAAAATCATTAGTACATGTGCTAACTTCCTCGTAATTTTGATAAAAAATGTCTGAGTTATGTAGGAAAACATTTTTAGGTAATACTTATACTAGTTACCTAAATAAATAGACATAACACAGGCATTACCGACCTACTTAAATAATTACATTTAACTTGTTATTTTGGCCAGAATTAATAACAGTGCAAACATGATATGTGCCTCGTATATTCCTCGTATCATCTGATCAGCAGCTATTTAGAGCAGCTTGCTGGAACTGCTTCCTTTAGCGCACTGGACCCTAAGGTATGGATTGCCATACCTTTGTATTGACAAAGGCATAGGTATATTTTATTCACTGAATAAAATACCCCTAAAATTTTAAAAAGTAATCAAATGATTATGACAGCGTTTGTGGCTCAATGGTGTGGACTGTTGCCCACCTACCGGGAGGGCTGAGGTTCAAATCCCGCCACGTACCAATGTGTTTTCGAATTTTCGAAACTATATGTACGTTATCCGACGCTCTTACGGTGAAGGAAAACATCGTGAGGAAACCTGCGCACGCCTGCGAAGAGGTTCAAAGGTTGTGCGTGAAGTCGCCAATCCGCACTGGGCCCGCGTGGACGACTAAGGCCTAAACACCCTGTACGGGTAGGTTCGTGCCCCTCGGTGGGGACTTTAATTGAGCTGATGATGAATCAAATGATAAATTAATAGAGCATTCTTTCTGTATGATAAATTAATGATTTATCCTTAAAAATCTACAAACAACGAAACTTTATTTTAAATTTGGGGCCACAATTAATAATGTAGTAGATCAAAATATAGTTTTTTTAATACAGATATCTGTCTTCTAGTTTAACAAATAGGCACCGTTCGAACTATTTGACTACTGACTCTAGAAACAATTCACGCAGCAAAAAGGTACAGTTGATAGTTTTATAAAACATTACTTAACTATCGTTAAACACAAAATAATTGTAGGACTTACGATTATGCCTCGTCAAAGATTTAACTAAGGCTCCAAAAGACTTTAACATAACAGTAAAATACGCAAAAGCGGTGACTTCATCGAGCGAGGTCGCCGCACTAAACAACTTCACAGTGGAACACCTTATTATTGCTCACTGCCAAGGCCACGAGCAATGATAAATATATCGTACAAAACTACAAAACAATATGACATGTTATGTATCTAATATCGGACGTATTACCTAACCATTATATAAGGTACATTACTACTGACTGATAAGAATACTTAACAACATCAAAACAAAACAAATATCTGAATACCTAGGTCTGTAGTAGAGCGTACTTAAAGGACTTGCATAAGGGAAAAAAGTCATGTCGACAGGTCATGTCTAACATCCTTTGCTATTACAAGTAGGTAGTTGTGGTAGGAAGTTGATAATTAAACACTCGAAGTCATAGATACGTAGTTATGTACTTACCATAGGTACTCACCCCACCATAGATTTCCCAATTGTTATTCCGATGTCTGTGCACCCCACCAAGGGCAGATACAGGTTAGGCGCCAGGAGGGGGTCACATAGTAGTAGTCAAGTTAAGAACTTATAAGGTTATGTGGGTATTATGGTAATGTACGTTAGTATAGTACTTAAAAATAGCTCAGGCTCATGACTCCCATGACCCTCCCCCTGGATCCGCCGTTGCAACCCCCCACCCCTTCCCTACCTGGGACAAGCAGACCAATTTCGATAAGGAGGAATTAATCGAATGTGTATTCATGGAAGAAACAGCTTTAGGCGAAAAAATAGCTCAGCGCAACTGAAACCAAAAGGCGCGGGCTTTTTAGCTATGAAATTGAAAATTATGAGTTTGCCAGCCCATCTGATGGAAAGTGGATAGGATACCTACTGTTGTCTATAGACCTACCCCAAAAGTTAGGCCTCAAATAATTCCTAACTCCCGACATTTAGATGTTAAGTCACGGTATGGACCTGTGGTAAAGTCGTGGCCAATGATGTATCAATAGAGGGTCCTACCGGTCAGCCAACCCGCTCAGGACGGCGCGCTGTATGAAAGCAGTCTGTGCGTGCCGTGCTTCGGCAAACATGGACGAAGCAGACCGAGCAGCAACCTGAACGCGTTATTGTTATGACTCGTCTGGCTTTTTGTTTTGTAAACATAAATTTACAAAAAATTATCAGAATTATGAAAATTGTATTGATTCCAAAATTGGAAAAAATCCACTGTGTTTAAGTATATTTTATCCGATTCACTAATACTTACTTTTACAAAGTAAATAAAACTAAGGAGTGTACAAGGTGGAGGGTACAAATAAATAAAACTATGGAGTGTTTAACTACACAAAAATGTATTTAGTCATCTTGGTGGTCGTAATAACATGTCATCGTCGTATACATGGGCCACGCCGCTGACGGTCACAGTACCCTTAAATCAGTATCCGTAATAAATATTATTCTGTGGTATATATTGTTTACAGATTAAAGCATACAGTTCAGCGACGTGATACAATTTCAATGTTACACAGAAAAAATTTTCAACATTCTCAATTATTATATTTTCGTTATGTTTCTCGTATACTGTTGTCAGATATTTTGTTTAGAACACATCAACTTAACGCTAGCAAAACTTTCTTCATATCCAAACTATCACTAATTGGAACTAAACATAAACACGTCACGCTGCTGGTTCGCTTTGGAATCGTTACGACAAACAAAATACTTATGCTATATGTATGCAAAAATAAAATTTTGTGCAATCAACGTGGTAGCACCGCATAAAAATATTGTTCGGATATTCACAACTCCTGTTTGATAAAACACAAAAAAAGTGTACGTCAACAAATATTGGTAAGTGAGAGTAAACGTACCATAGGCCGCGTGAGCAACACAACCGCAACTAAATTAAAATTGCACACGAATAAGACGCGCGGCCGTCTCGCACTGGACTCTAGTTAGCACAAAATATCTGAATACTTACAGTTAAATTACACTAGTATAACTTACAACTATCGTATATCTATATCCACCATAGTACAGAGACGAATAATAAAGTGAACGTTCAGAAACACGAGATCCCGCCAATCGATGTGATGCTTTTAAAAATTACTAATACTGCCCAAATAATTACTTTAGAAAATATAAAAAATCATTTCATAAAATCCACTGGCTCGAATAATAAAATTATAATACTTAAAATAACTGCCGCGTTTAAGAAAACAATTTCTCACAAAACAATATACCATAACTATAAAAAGTTAATAAAAAAAAAACGATTGAACAAATACTGAGTACAGTCATATAGATTGATAATAATACAAATAAAATACATTTCATTAATGTCCGTCCAAAAATACGTTCGCTTGAATGTGTGTAATGTATGTTACTATAATAGTATACAATGTCCTACGAGCTAAGGCAATGGGCCGGGCCGCGCCGCCCGCTCCTACCTACACTATGTTAATGTAAATGGCAATTCAGTGAAAGCTGCACAATCTTGCTGTCCCGCTACCTGCAACAAACAAACAATCGTTTGTTTTTTTTTTATGCCCTTTGTTTTTATTTTATTCTTTACCTATTCTCTTTTATTCCAATATGAATTGAATGTGTATTTATGTATATTTATTTAGGTTTAAAGTATTTTTATTTTATTTATAAGTAATTGCACCAAAATCCCCTTTTTAGTTTTTTCTTCTTTCTCCATCCTAAGGTTGCCTGGAAGAAATCGCCTTGCCGATAAGGCCGCCATTGTACTTATTAAGATTTAATTTTCTTTTCTTTGTATTTCGTTTTTAAAGTGCAATAAAGTATGTAATAAATAAATAAATAAATAAATCGTATTCATTCTGCGTTAAATATACAGTGTATATTTATATCAGAATAAAGTTACAGTTTAACAAGGGTAAAGTTTGGGAAAATTTATCGTAACAAGTGATAATGTTTAACAAAAAAATACCGACTTCAAACTAAAAAGCTAAAAAACACCGACATCAAAATTATAAAAGAATTATTCAACCATTTCTATTCACCTTGAAAAATGATTTTTTTTGCTTTCTAGTTTAAAGTAATTTTTGTTAAGTTTATGTTACAATTTTGAGTGATTTCTAATAAAAATAATCACTGGGATAATTATACTATAATGAAGTTGGTCCGACTCGATTTTAATAGTTCGTTTTCTCTGATCTACTTCATCAAACCCTGGCATCCTTATCATGGAACCACCTTTGAAGTATCCTCTTTCTAACAATAAAAGTATCATCAAAATCAGTTCATAAATGATGGAGATATCCGTGAACAAATCGCTGAATAAAATACCGCAATTTCTCCGGTCTCCATCATGAGAACCCTGACTTCCTTATAATGGGACCACATTTGAAGTATTCTCTTTATGCAAAAAAAATATTCAAAAACGGTTCATAAACGCAAAAATATTCGAGAACAAACATAAAAAAGCATATATACAGTCAAATTGAGCCCTTTTTCAAGTTGGTTAAAAAAAATCTTTACCTTTACGCGAAGTCGACTAAGATAATTCGTAAGTATATATGTATGTACCTTGTCGTCGGAGACGAGCGCACCGCCTACGGCGAGAGGTCCTGGTGCATGTGGTCGTAGCCCATGGAGCCGTCGTAGCCGGGCTGCGGCTGGTCGTAGCCGGGCGCCGGGAGCGCGTACCCCATCGAGTCCTGCGCCGGCGCCGGAGACATCATCGGCGTGGCCGTGCCCGACGCCGCGCCCATCGAGTACGGGGACGCGCCTGCTGCTGACAACATTGCGCTTGCTCTCTATCTGTGTTTACCTAGCCTATCATATTACAGTCGAACGCCGATTATCCCAATTCATTGGGACCGGGCTCGATTCGGATAATCGAAAATTCGGATAATAATAGACACTAGTCTATAAAAAAAACGAACTGTCACACATCGATTAAACTTTATAAAGTTTAACAAACACAGCTCTAGAATAACGCTCACTTGAATATCTCGATCGGATAAAATTGCAACCCCAACAGGCAACATCAAAAATAAAAAGTGTAAAAATTTAAAACGATAATGGAGGCTTAGGACCGATTCGGATAATTGGCTATTCGGTTGATCGGCGTTCGGATAATCGGCGTTCTACTGTACTAGGCGGTGGACTCGATACTTAATCGTCTAGGTAATGTTTGACCGAAAAGAATCGACCAACGCTACCCATCTCTAATCAATTGATATCACGTCACTATCTCTCTCTTGACATTAGCATTGTACGCGGGAAACAGTGTAACACTAAAATTTATTTTTTATTAAATGTTATTTAAACTTAAAGAATCGTTTAATAGTAGGTACCACTGCAGTGCCAGATATAGTCCCGTGAAACAGGAGTGTTGTGCACTTTTAGTTTCGGGATGAGTCAACTTCTAAACATTATGGAAAAGCAATAAATGAATGACTGCTTAATTTTTTTTATAGTTTTTAATTTGCAATGGTTTTTAGTTTTTTTTAGTTTATTGCACTTTGCTGTGATTATATATTTTTTTAAACTTTATTGCTCTTACTGCACTTTACTATGATTATAAGTTTTTTTAGTTTAACCCATTGAACACGAGTATCCAGACACAATAGAAAATCTATTGTGTCTGACGCCTTAAGGGGTCATGGCGGTCAAAGGGTTAAAAGCAACTTGTAAAGAACTTTATTCTAAAAGTTATTATATCCTCAATCAAAAACCAATGTAATTTAAAAACCCACAATGTTGGCATCCATAATAAAAAAATGTTTCAACTAATTCTTGGGCTAATTCGAAAGTCTAAATCTAACTTGTCGCTTAGATAATTAATTTGTTTACTGTAATATGACGTAGCTCTGGTGGGGGAGTTAGCGTCACGCCTTCCCGCGCCCAGCCAAGGCAAGTCTGTGTACGAAAATATCAATACAATATTCATCATCATCATCATTACAGCCTTAAAAGTTCACTGCTGAACGAACATCTCCCTTAATGATTTCCACGAGGACCGATCCCTAGCAATTGATATCCATGTGCTACTCGACACCTGAACCAGGTCATCCGTCCATCTGGTTAGGGGTCGGTCTACGTTTCTATTACATGGATACCACTTGAGACGCTTACCGCCCCGCCGGTTAACGGTATTACGTACAATATTGGTAACGAGATTGGTGTCCATCAATCACTTGTTTTATAACCTTAATAAAAATAAAGTACTAACCTTTAAGTACTGACGTGCTTCAGTTATAAATACTAACGTGAAACAGTCAAAAATAATTATTATATTTTTGAGAAAGTGCAAAACAAAAACATGATAACATTTAAATGTTAGATAAACACTAAACTAACTAGCTGCACAAACACGAAGAAACGACAGTTATTGTTTATTTATAATATAAAATTATTCATTTGAATTTTGCCTTTAACGCATAACTGAAAAGGTATAAAATCAAAAACACGAGCAAACTACTGTGTTATTATGACATGTGATGAGCTGCGGCGAGCGACGTGATCATGAATGAAAAATCTGCTCAACCGACGCGATGGGCAGAGGTTTGCCGCGGACACTTTTCTGAGTGAGATTGTTTTTGGGTAAGATTTAAATATAAAATCTGCATTTAGATACAAGAGAGGGCTTGTATCTTTCAAAATAATGTTTTTTTGTGGTCTATGAGACACCCACGTCAGCACATAAAGGTTAATTTGAAATAGGACAAGTTACAAGACGCATAATTACCGGCAGCTTTCTTGGCGGCGTATAGGTTGGCTTCCTCTTGAGCTTTGCCTATGTTCTTCTTGTAGCGAATCCGCTTGTTCCCGAACCAGTTGGACACCTAAAATTAATTAATATAATTGTATTTATTGCCGTAAGAACACTGAAATGTAATAGAGATGTTGCCAATTTACTTCTGAGAAAGCAATGAAAAAGGCTCATCATGAATGCTCATTTATTACTATCTCCACACCTTTGACTATCAATTAATCCTTCTTGACCACCGCGCTCGGGTAAGGATTGGCGAGGTGCGAATAGAAAGAATCCTTAAGCAGCTCGATGGTGTGCTTGGTGAAGTTGCGTCGCTTTCGCCGCGAGTCGAGAAGCTGCAAAACAAACAGCTCGTCGGCGCCAAAACTGTGGAATGAACTTTCTCTGGAAAAATTTCCAGAGCAATACGACCTGGCGTCCTTTGAAAGGCCGCCAACGCATTTCTGGGACCTGAGGTCTTGCAAATGTTCATGGGCGGCTTCACTTACCATCACGTGAACCGTATGCTCGTTTGCCTCCTGTGCAATAAAAAAGGCGTGTACCTGGGACACCGAGATGCCGCACTTGCGTGCCAGCTCCTCCTTGGCCTCCTCGCATGGGTACGGGTTGGACAGGTGCGAATAAAAGTAGTCGTTAAGCAGTTTGACGTTGTACTTGGTGAAGTTGCGTCGCTTTCGCCGCGAGTCTAGGAAGCTGCAAGGCAAACAGCTTGTCACCACGTTAGTACTTGGGACACCTTCTTCCCGCACTCATGTGCCAGCTCCTCTTTGACCTCGCTCGGGTAAGGATTGGCGAAGTGCGAATAGAAATAATCCTTAAGCAGCTCGATGGTGTCCTTGGTGAAGTTGCGTAGCTTTCACAGCGAGTCGAGGAAGCTGCAAAGCAAAGGATTCGTCACCGCGTTAGTACCTGGGACACCGTGATGCCGCACTTGCGAGCCAGCTCCTCCTTGGCCTCCTCGCTCGGGTACGGGTTGGACAGGTGCGAATAGAAGTACTCATTGAGGATCTCCGACGCCTGCTTGCTGAAGTTGCGACGCTTGCGGCGCGCGTCCAGGAAACTGCAAGCGGTCATTCACAATTTGTCATCTAGAGGCCAAAGTTGGTGTGGTTCTTATTAATTGACGTTTATATGTAAATAATTTCATATTGTTTAAATGACTTGTGGTACATTAACATGAAATTTACATTCAATCATAATGTTAATAAGTGTATTGATAGGAGTTAATTTCTACTACCTTATGTTATTAATAGCATGTCACCCTATAATTAGGCTATAATATATGTATTCCTATAGTTAGCATCACGACTTCTACTAAAATGAAATACTCATCAACTTGTTAAGACTTACTAACACTTATTAAGAGATTTACTAACAACATATTAAGGGTAAACCTAGAAGCCCAATCTAGATAATTTTTAACACATAGAAATAAATATCAACTCTTTCATTTGCACTTATTTTGTTAAGTACTCGTCATAACACCACAACAGACTAAGGTGATAGTACACCATCATATTGGAGTTATTACACTGGCGAAAGTAATTCTATATAAAATTATAACTTAAATGTTGTTTTTAAAAGTCATGTGCTGGACATTTATAGTTGTATACAAGTATATCAAGATTAAGTCATCATCATCAGCTCATTAAATGTCCCCACCGAGGGGCACGAGCCTACCCGTATAGGGTGATTAGGCCTTAGTCGTCCACGCGGGCCCAGTGCGAATTGGACGACTTCACACACAACCTTCGAATCTCTTCGCAGGCGTGCATGAAGGTTTCCTCACGATGTTTTCCTTCACCGTAAGAGCGTCGGATAACGTACATATATTTTTCGAAAATTCGAAAATACATTGGTACGTGTCGGGATTTGAACCTCAACCCCTTCCGGTAGGAAGGCGACAGTCCACACCACTGAGCCACCGACGCTCTCAAGATCAAGATTAAGTAATATTTAAGAAAGCTCTGATCCCCAATCACTATCAGCGGTTATACTTCGTAAACAATAGTTTACAAACTGGAATACCAGCTCAAGTATCAAGCAAATATTTATAGTCAAAAACATTATTTAATTTATTTGTAATACAAACATTATTAAATAACGAACACTATTTTTAACAAGAAATACTATTTCTAAAACCATAATATCATTCCCTAAAAAGTTTAAAAATGACCTATGAATGAGCATTTTAGACAGAAATATAAATGCGCCTCTAGTGTTAATTCTAAGACTTATGCCTATGAAAACTTAATAATATTTACCGTGAGCGCAGGATCATTACAGCTTCGCAAGTGGACTGTTTCAGCTGCATCTGGATGGAGCTAAACTTCTTGTGTATGATCTGTACCATGCGCTCTATCTCCTATAGGCACAACACATTCAATATTAATAATATATTAACACTTAATGGAAGTTGAAAACTATAATTTATACAAAACAGCAATGTTACCAGAGGTATGTTTCTATCCTATAAGCTATAAAAAGACCATGGTGAGTTGAAATATTAAAAATACATCTTAATATAAATAAATAATATTGCAACAATGTTTAACTAGCTTTTTGTAATTAAATTAAGATAAAAAAAGTAAAGAAAAAGTTAGAAATATTTTTTTTCACATTTAAAATTCTGTATTTTTACCAGTATTTTTATATTATTCCTACGATTTTAATTACGTAACAATGTTTAGTTAAAATATGTTTTTTTTCTTTATTATTATATAAAAAATTAGATACACAATTATACAAACCTTAGGTGTAATGGGTCTTGTACGACTCTGCTCACGCAGCAGGTTCATGACGTGGGTTGTGAACTCGTTGCACGCGTTCTCATACTTGTCCAGCTCCTGGTGGTAGATCTGGCGGATCTGGGCGAGCTTGGCGCGGTAGTCCGAGTGCTCGATCGCGTTATCTGCTTGGGCCACAGTGCCTTAAGTTGCAGCGAGGGCAGAAAAACAACATGCAACCAACCTCTGTCCCACTTATACAATTGTTAGTTGCTAGACTATCTACTTTTGATTGTTAATATGTACTCAAATCAGAACAATACTGTAACCTTGATTTGTCAGATCTCTTCGCTGTTACTACAGATTCTAAGTAACTACAATCAGTAATTCAAACTTTATTTCTACTTGGTGAGATTCCCAAAAGGCTGCATTCTCATTTTTCCGGAATACAGTTAATATGAAAAACAGTTATAAGAAAAACATTTTCATTTATTCAACAAAAACACAAAAGATTATAATTAATCTACTTCAGAAATTGTATTATTTGTGCAATCTAATATAATTCATACAATTTGTTCTTTTTTTTTAGACATCACTTGGACAATGTTTGTCAAACATTGTAATTGCATAATTGTATACCTGCAGGAAAATTCGTTAGGATAAGTATTTAATATGTTTACTGCATTAAACAAATTTTGTTTGTTAATAAACTAGTCTATATGTCTGTACTGAAACCGGAGAAATGAGAAACCATCCGTTTGGGAATCGGCCAAGTGGGAATAAATGATTTAATCCATGCATACTACCTTAAACATGCAATTATTATTATTTTTAATTTTAATAATATTTGCCTGTAACAGGCCTAAATTGTTTAAATTATTTATAACTTTAAATTTAAATTCACAATTTTTCAGACTCATGAATGTTAATTTAGTCAACTGTATTATACATGCATAAAAATTTTAAATGAGCATAAAACATGCAAGCTGCACTTATTAGTTAACACTTTTTGACAATTGTTTTTGGGAACATTTACCCTCAACCAAAGGAAGCCTAGTAAAGTAGTAGACTGAATACCCATTTATTTAAAATAATGTTTTATCATTTTGTAATAATAACATATCACTAGGCAGTAGACTCGGTACTGAGTTGTCTAGCTATGTACCACCATGGAGCTAGATATTGTCAAGTGTAACAGGAGAGTTTTGCACTTCTGTGTTTCAAGATGCTAGTGAAATAATCAGATTTAATATACTTAATATCAGTTGTCTCAGGTGACAGGCACAGAGCAGTGTTGACTGAAAGTAATTACTACCATATGTTATTAAATTTCTTCAACAGTGCATCTGTCATGGTCAGATGTGTCACTTACAATCAGGTGAGCGCACTGACTGTCCCATTCACTTATGACATAAAAAAACATTTCCAATGAAAACCAAACAAATAATGTGAACAATGAATTACCCCATTCGCCTGCAGCAGCTGAGGCTGATGCTGCAGCTCCAGCTCCACCTCCCTTCTCGGGTCCAGCCACCCCTTCAGCTATTAACATGTTATCCAGACGCATAAGCTGTGGGTCTGGCGGTTCCTCTTCTTGCGTGTTACGGAGCGACAGCACTATATGAAACATAAATAATTCAGTATATCAAGCGCAATGTAACAGTAAAACATAAGTTTTTAAAAAACATTGCATTTTGTGCTCGAAAATTAACATGCATATTCATAGACACAATGATATTAACCCATCTTTACAAACTGTATCTTTAGAATTAGTATATTTTTAATAGTTTTATATCATTTACATACCAGTCTTTTCTTTGATCTCGCACAGCACTGAAAATAGGGCAGGCTTCATTCTATGACAATTCAGTGTATGTTTTCTTGCTTGCGCTTCATCTAGACTCTGGTCCGTAATATTCATGATTTGTTGCAGGATTTCACCAATATCTTGTTTACGCGCTTCACCCTCACCCGATGCAGGAGCACCTTCTCCACCGGGAAGCCCATAGCCCTGCGGGCCCATCAACCCTCCGCTATGCGCCATCATCCTATTCGGATCATCCATTATCTTCAAAGCTCAGTACATAAACACTCCTAACTCTTAAGCTAAATACGTATACCGATTTGTACAAAGTTTTAACAGATATTTAGAAAAAATTCAACAAAACTAAACTGGGCGATACGCCACAGCTTCTTCAAGCCAGCTATAAAATGGCCGACTCCTTTGTGCTGTCAAATTTGAGAATTTATGAAAAGAAAACAAATAATTAAAAGCAAAAATATATCTATCTCATGTTAAACAGTCTTGTAAAGTAATAAGAGAAAAAGAGATAGACAATAAAGTTGCCATCCCAAGCAATCACGCAAAAAAAATAAAGTGCTCTCGTCATGTCATCCTTGATTCCAAACAAAACATACACGAGTGCACTTTTTATTTTAATAAATGTCATGATTAATGAATGTAATTGAATAATAAAAATGCTCCATAGCTGAAGTGAACGGTAGATTTATTTTTTCCACAATAAAAGCAAATAGAAAGGAACAATATTATCCAGCACGGCTGTCAAACGCTTCAGCAATTTGACGTATTATCAAAGAGTATATAAAGTGAATTTGACATTTATCGTAATTTCATCTCTGTTTCGTCAGCACCACGCCAACGTTTTATAGGAATTAAATTAGCCGGTTGGAACTAATGTTTAGCAACATACGTCGAACATTGCCAATTGCCATTACTTAAATGAGATACATTCTCGGATTAGTGTATAAGTGTAGTGTGTTTAGTAAATACCCACCAGCTGTTAACTCATATTATAGGCTATCTCACAGCAAAGTATCTTGGGGAAGCAATAAGGTTCACCGTAAAATCAAAATTCCGAATCCTTTTCGAGAAATAATAATGGCTGACCCAAAAATTGAAGAAATTTTAGCACCCCTTCGCGCTCATGTTAAGGAACAAGGTGACTTAGTAAGGAAATTAAAAGAAGCTAAAGCGCCTGAAATTGATATTAAGAAAGCTGTGGCTGAGCTAAAAACCCGAAAAAAGGTTTTAGAAGACAAAGAATTAAGCCTTGCTCCCACTGAAGAACTTTTCGACAGATCAAAAATGGAGGATCTAATCAAAAGAAGATTTTTCTATGATCAGTCATTTGCTATTTATGGTGGCATCACAGGACAGTTTGATTTTGGCCCTATGGGTTGTGCTCTCAAAAGCAACATGATCCAGCTGTGGCGAAAATACTTTATCCTTCAAGAGCAAATGTTAGAAGTGGACTGTTCAATATTGACCCCTGAGCCAGTTTTGAAAGCATCTGGTCATGTAGAGAGGTTTGCTGACTTAATGACTAAAGACATCAAAACAGGTGAGTGTTTCCGATTGGATCACTTAATTAAGGCTCATCTGGAGAAAATTAAAAGTGAAAAGAATACTAAGCCTGAGCTTAAAGCTGAAATAGAAGATATATTGGTGAAACTGGATGGTATGACTGCTGATGAGATGTCAGCTCTCATGAAGAGGTTTGACATGAAATCTCCCATCAGTGGAAATGAACTTACTCCGCCAATTGAATTTAACCTCATGTTCAACACTCAAATCGGACCATCAGGGTTAGTGAAAGGCTTTTTGAGACCTGAGACAGCTCAAGGTATCTTTGTGAACTTCAAAAGATTGCTGGAGTTCAACCAAGGCAGGTTACCATTTGCAGCAGCCCAAATAGGCAACTCCTTCAGAAATGAAATATCACCAAGGTCTGGCCTACTAAGAGTGAGGGAATTCACTATGTGTGAAATAGAGCACTTCTGTGATTCAAAAGACCACCCTAAGTTCGAATCCATCAAAGATACAAAAATGTTACTCTACTCTGCTAATAACCAAGAGCAAGGGAAACCAGCAGAAATTATTACTATTGGGGAAGCAGTGGCCAGTGGCATTGTTAACAATGAAACTCTGGGTTATTTTATGGCCAGAATACACCTCTATCTCCTTGCTGTTGGCATTGACTCTAAAAAACTAAGATTCAGGCAGCACATGGGTAATGAAATGGCCCATTATGCATGTGATTGTTGGGATGCAGAGTGTCTTTCAAGTTATGGCTGGATTGAGTGTGTGGGTTGTGCAGACAGATCTGCATATGATTTGACACAGCATACTAAAGCCACTGGAACAAGACTAGCTGCTGAGAAAAAGCTCCCAGCTCCCAAACAGATTGAGATAGTTGAAGCTGTTGGCAACAAAGCTGCAATTGGTAAGGAGTTCAAAAAAGATGCTAAAGCAATAAATGATGCATTAGCTTCAATGGATGCAGCTGAACTGGAACAATTGCAAAATAAATTGGATAGTGAAGGGATCTACATGCTTTCCACTCCCAATGGTGAATTCAAACTGACACCTGCTTTGGTAAGTGTGAAGAAGACACAGAAGACAGTACATGTTGAAGAAATAATACCCAGTGTCATTGAACCATCATTTGGTATAGGCAGAATCCTATACTGCATATTAGAGCATAATTTCAAAATGAGAGATGGTGATGAGCAAAGAACTTATTTCTCACTGCCACCATCAGTAGCACCAATGAAATGTGCTGTTCTGCCTCTAAGTGGTAATGCTGAATTTCAACCATTTGTCCGTGAGCTAAACCAAGAATTAACATCTGTTGATGTTTCCCACAAGGTGGATGACTCCTCAGGTTCCATTGGCCGGCGTTATGCTAGAACTGATGAATTGGGAGTACCATATGCAGTAACGGTTGATTTTGATACTATCAAAGAACCACACACTGTAACATTGAGAGAAAGAGATAGTATGGGCCAAGTCAGATTGCCACTATCTGATGTCCCTGTGATAGTAAGAGATCTCTCTAATAGCAAAATCTCTTGGGCTGATGTAGAAAAGAAGTACCCAAAATTTGAACAACAAGAAAATGTTAAAGGTGCTGCAGCATAGTGACGTAAGAAGCATTTGTTGAAACAAATGTTCTTAATTGCACTTGCATTGTTCTATTGAAATGTATTTATTTTATGTTTAAGTTTAAATTTCTTAAATATGAGTTATATTTAAGAAATTTTTATTTCAAATAAACAGCTTGCTATAAATTGTAATCTTTCATTCAATTTAATCAATATTTCGAAGCAATATTTAGTAGTTAGGAAATCAATATTGATAAATGAGTTGCATCATATTCAATTTGAAATAATAGACAATCAAGAAATTTATTGTGTAAATTTTGTAATAGCACATAAAAGTTTAGCAATTTAGATTTGTCAGCTGATATCTTTAAATGTAGCATACCAATAGACAAAGTCCTTACTACTTTAAATTTCAATCTATTTACGCAAAATCAGTATCACTACAACACATTGCACACTAGCTGTGTCCCATGGTATAAGATATTGTTCCACAGTCAAACATAGCATGTTAGAGATTTAAATAGGGTGGCATCTGCTATGGATATCAGACACCCTACTTAAGTTTAATAATAATATGGACCAAATTATACTGAAATCACTTCTTTAAGTCGTCGCGTGAGCTGCGAGCAGTACTGGTCACTAGGGTTTATTTCTGGTCCTTCCCACTTCAATTTCAATTTATATTTAAAGATTACATTGCTGATAAAATATAAAACAAGTGGGTGCAAAGGTTTCTTATTAAAATATTTTGCACTTTAATACTTACCAAGAAACTATATTGCGTATTTTTTTGTGGTATTCAACATATAACTGTCCACTGGGGAGCTGTCCACCATTTTTCTGTTACCTCTTGTCCTGATTTGCACATTCGGCCTCCACCACCATATCTTCAGACCAGAAGGCACAGTCTAATAACTGAACAGTCTTCTTCAGAACTTGTCTGCTCCTACGGTTATCGGTCCTGCGACATATGCGACTGGTTCACTCACACTAACTTTCTGATTAGGGCAGTTCTATAACTATGGGTTTCTCATAACTTTATTTTTGATTTTATCTTTGGGAAAGTCATAGCATTGCACGCTCCATTGCCCATTGAGTGACTTGATGAACTTATCATGCAGCTGAATGTTGATGTCTCTGCTTATGTAAGTACAGGTAAGATGCATTGCAGACTTTCTGTAAGCATTGCATACTGCATGGAATAGCTGGGTTTATATCTATAATTAACTTTTTGGGGTGTAAATAAATAAAACATTGATTGTGAACATCAGATAAGTATTAATTCTCAATAATTGTAACATTATTTATGTGGCGTAACATTATCTGTGTCGGCGGTCTCTAGAGCGAGACCGGTGACGCTGGCGATCCCGGGAGCGGTCTCGGTGACGGTCTCGCCGGTCGCGGTCCCGATCGCGGTCTCGGTCACGCCTCTCTCGTTCGCGGTCGCGTTCTCTATCACGATCTCTGTCGTCCCTCTTTGTTTTGTCTTTTGAGTACCTAGAAACAGGATTGCAATATTTTAAAGCCACTTAACAACTTAGTACAAAAAAACACCTTTCATTCAGTAATAAATGTTAAAAAAAGACATGCATGATACTGTTACAACAATAACCCATTTTTATGCATTAACCTATACAAGTAGGCTCCTCGGTGGGGACGTTTAATGAGCTGATGATGCATTAACCTATCACACATGCGTTTCCTTTTCCGGCCTCGCACAGTACCCTGTCACAAGTGCACTGGGCCGGACAGTGTGTAACTTTACACTACCATCAACATCAGCGTAAAACTCAAATCAAGCCAAGAAAATACAAAACTTAAAGCAAAAAAATACATGATTTAAATTTAGCGCACTTAAATCATAGTCCCACTGCAGAACACAAGCCTTCTTGCATATTAAACCTAGCTATGTATTATTCAAATTCTATGCGCACCTGTCTCTATCAGAGTCCCCGTAGTCGCGGCGGTCGCGGTCATCATGCTCCCGACGGTCGCCGTCCGTCCGGCCAGGGTTGTAGTTGCTCGCCCCGCCGGCCGGACCGCGCGCGTTACCTGTAGCGGCGGGCTTGGCCGCAGCTGTTACTCTGTTATGTTCACCTAGCCTGCAATTTAAATAAGAACCCATCATATTGACTTCTTCTTATCGAGTCAATATGGATTCACAAGTTAAATATGGTAATGCGACCAATTTGGCCACTTTAATCATATTGACTAACTTTAACAGTCCATCACATTGAAACAGACTCAAACTTCAGGAGGCTAGGGGATTTAGCGCGCGCGTGGAAGATTTAAGGCGGGCTCGAAAGTCAAGAACGTCAGAGGAGGTAAAGAGAGAAGAACAGTGATAACTAGAAGAGGTTAAGTGTGGAGTTATTTCGGAGAAAGGAAAACCTTGGCTGAAAAACAGAGGTAGCTAAATAGCGACTACACAAATTGGGTGGGCACACGGACGACTGCACGGCGGAAACCGAAGGCGTACGTGAATTTGTCACGCCCCAGGAGGTAGAGAAGGGACCGGGACACTAGGACAGAGAATGAAACAATTTGTAGGAAGTGAAAAAGTGCGCGCGGTGATATTGTAAGCATTGTTCCGCACCTCGCCCGCTTAGGCTTCTATAAATAGAAGGTTGAGTCAGGCCATGGGAAGGTGGTGGGATAGCCCATTTTACTGTACTACATTGTAGGACTCACTTCACAATGATGTGTTTTGCCATACTGCTGTTTATTTATTTAACTTTGGTACACAGACAGATTACTGTCAAACAGACATAGATACAAAAATACATTTTTGGAAAATCTAGACAGCAATCTATAAATAGTGTACACATCATGATACACTGAAATCTTCTGCAGAAGACAGTTACATACACATAAATTAATAAAAATAACAAAAACACGGGAATACAACTTAGTTAAAAAAAATGTAGTATAGTTTTGTTAAAACTATACTACATTTCTTATCAAAAATTGCGTTTAAGTAAATGATTCTAATTATTATTATTTTCTATGCAAAATAAATCATAAATGATGCAGGAAAATTCTCCATATTTTTTTTTGTGTGGTTTTAGTAAAATAAAGGCAGAATAGTCCTCACGTCTGGTGGGGCCACAGGTGAGTAGTAGTAATTGAGTAAAAAATCTGCATCATTTATAAAATGCATGGTTGAACATAAACAAATATAACACAAAAATATTTTCATAATTAGACTGAATGATAGGTGATAGCTATAAGAGATTAGGTGTATTCTGAGTTTTAGGGCGGATTACACTCCTTGAGCGTCGGTGGCTCAGTGGTGTGGACTGTCGCCTTCCTACCGGGAGGGCTGCGGTTCAAATCCCGACACGTACCAATGTATTTTCGAATTTTCGAAAAATATATGTACGTTATCCGACACTCTTACGGTGAAGGAAAACATCGTGAGGAAACCTTCATGCACGCCTGCGAAGAGATTCGAAGGTTGTGTGTGAAGTCGTCCAACCCGCACTGGGCCCGCGTGGACGACTAAGGCCTAATCACCCTATACGGGTAGGCTCGTGCCCCTGGGTGGGGACGTTTAATAAGCTGATGATGATGACACTCCTTTCTTGAAGGTTCCTATGTCAGTTTTGTCAGAAAAAACTTCTGCTGCTGGTATATAATAAAAATTTACTAAATATATACTTTTAATTTGTTTTGTTGAACACAAAACAATGTTATGCTAATGTTACATTTTAATATAAAATAAAGCAAATAATATCAATATACCTACCTAACATATCAATTGATTAAATTAAATAAAAAAATATATAAACCAACTTGCCTGTATTCAATTTGCTTCTGTATTGGCACTGGTATCCTTGGAAACAGTGTACTAAACCAATCCAGTTTAATAAGCATCTGCCGTACTAATGCTCCCATGGTGGTGGTAGCACCACCGCCTGCTCGAGGGTCCACTTCCTCCTCATCATCAAGGTAGTCCACATACCAGTCAAACAGGTCTGCTGGGGGTTGTGTGTACCGAATGTACATGAAACCTGTGAATATTCATAATAACACTTAGTATTTTATATACATTATTTGTTGCCTATGGATCTTGATGCTAAATTCCCCTGGAAAAACTTTGAAATAAAAAGCATAATTTAGCATTTCACAGCATTTTTTTGTTGATATGTATATTTATCTCGATTATTAAATACATTTATCAAAAACAGAAAGTTCAATATTGGATGTCAGTAAATAAAATTGATTGTGATGATACTCACTAAATCAAGATTACAAAACATTCTATAATACACATACCTAAGGCTCTGATATATGGTGAATCTGTATGCTGTAAAAGTCCATTGACCTGTTTCCGAGTAAGACGCAGTGTGTACAATTTGTATAGTAGGCAGAATGCTGTTGACACTATACCACCAGCACCAACTCCTCGTACCTGAAAAATTACATGTATCTAGTCAAGTTGATTATAAACACAAAAATATATGAAATCTTTATGTAAAATCCAAGGTTTAACAAATTAGCAGATAAAAATACTATTGTGACAAAATTCTGGTGAACATACTCACGCCGCCACACATTCCAGTCTGGCCAGCCGTCTTGCGACTGCCGCGTTCCCAAGGTTCTAAATGCTTCACTTGGTAGTAGATCTCGTCTACCACTTCATGGTATGTCTTCAATTTGAATAAGTGCACTGCAGACAATGAAAAAACAGTTAATAACGCCCAGAATCGCAACAGAAAATAGGTAAAAACCAAATAACAACATAATATAACTTAGTACTTCTATCCTCAACTCCTGTGCGTTGGTATGTTTGCTTACCTACCTTTGAAGTAGCTAGAACCTTGGATATTGGCTAATATTAAAGGGTTCAGATTCATAGTTTGTTCGTTACCCCAAATTGGTAAAACATTGTGCTGTTTACCCGTTTTACCAGGCTTCTGCTGGTTGAATTCTGAAAAACAAGAAATATTAGTGGCACACATAGAGGATACACTTGGCTTTCAATTAGATAACCACTTACCTTCAACTTCAGTCATTATAACTAATTTATATACTTATCATAAAAGTCTTAAGCACTGAATTGAATGAATCAGTTGGAGTACAATTAGGAAATAGCAAAAATTCGATTAAATGACAACAAAAAGTAACATCACAACCACAATGGCGGCGTTCTAAAACCGGAAGTCAATTAGTGATATGAACCGGTTTCATAAAAACCTAAGAAAACGGTTTTTGTTAAAACCGATAATTACCGGTTCTCACTACGAAAACCGATAACAAACACAAAAGTATGTATCCAATCTATAAAATGTATCCAAACACGAGTCTGTGGCATTTGAAATGTTGTCTATGGTAGGGGTATCCCTGATGTCCGATTTTTCGTACGTCTCTATCTTCACGATATAGTATTTTAGTTTTGCTTCCGAATAGTTTGAAATCGACATACATTTTTCCGATAAAATGCCTAAGGTAAAAGGAAAGGTGTTGAATAGGGGGAAAAGGAAAATCAATTACAAGAAATCATTTTGAGAAGATAGATAATGTTAATGCAAAGTTAAGATATACGCTTAAGTGATCAAAATTGGTGGAGAACCTCGAATATGTTGGCACATATTAAGAGAAATCATTCTCAGGTTATAGTGGAGGTGTATCAAGAAAAATCAACTGAGACTCCGCGCTCCATATTTCAGACTACTTTGAAAATTAGCGTAGCAAGTAACACAACTAAAATTGATAAGTATTTGACTATGATGATTGCTACGATTTTCATTTTGTGATTGTAATTGCATTTATTATTTTGATAAAATAAATACTGGTCTTTAATTAAATGTTGATAAATTTTAAAGAAGAACCTAAAGTAACTTAAAAAACCGTTTTTTTTTTAAATAAGTAATCGGTATAAACCGGTGTCAAAATTTGTAATCGGTTCACATCTCTTAAGTCAATGGTGTTGCATACAATGAAATTTTTTTTTTAACTCAAACCAAAGATATCGCTTAAATTCAAGAACATCGAATAGAAAGAAAGAGACACATTCAGAACAAATGTAATTTTACAGTTACGAATTTACTAGATTCAATAAAAATTATACCGCTTATACGGGCAACACTGACCGGAAATGATTGCTATCCTAATAGTCTCGTAACAGGTTAAGGAATACCACTAGAAATCTTTTTTCTTTTATACTTTACAAATATTTTTTATATTTAAAAATATTAATAAATTGCTATAAAAAAATATAGAATTTTCAAAATTTATAATCTGTTTAGCACTGTTTTGTGTTTATGCTTGGTCCAAGGTGTTTAAGAATAACGTGCAACTATTTTCATTTTATTGGTTTATTCCCGCTTGTTACCACTATTTTACTTAGTTTATCCAATAAGTTACTATATGTCCCAACCCCAGGGACGAGTGATTCCGTTTTTTTGTTATTTGGCTATGATCCCAAAATAGGAAATGGTCTTGTGTGAACTGTTAGATACCGCTTAAGTGACAGATAGCGCCCTGTGTAATTTGGAGGCATCTTCAAAATTCATTTGAAATTATTAATATATCAAAATGCTATCTCACAGTGCGAAGATCTGTAAATAAAATTTTTTGAAGGCTGTGATATATTGCGAATTTTTTATTACCTCACACATGCCAAAATCCTCAGATTAGTGATACCAAATCAAATATTGTTGTGTACACATTTCCTTTCTCATATTTTTTATATTTAAATTATTATAGAAATAAGACCATCATGGTCATAACTCACCATGCTTGCCGAATGAGATGGATACCATAAATAATAGGAACCTTCACCAAAATAAAAAACAATTTATTTTCACAAAATTTTATTAATAAGGTAATTAATTATAAAATTAAAGTTAATTCTACTGGTAGTAAAGCTCCAAATTCATTCCATCATGGATTTCATCTGTGAAAAATATATAAGGAAATTGTTGTCACAATATTCTTGTGATATTGAATGGTATTCTTGTTTAAATAAGTTTTGCTACTTAAACTCTTCAATTGTTACCTCATAATTTATAAATTAAATATGATGATATTAAAAACAGGGTACTATACAAAAAGAATATGAATCATGGGCAACATTAATAAATATGGTGAATTCATGGGTGACCTAAAAATATTAACCATAAACCATCCCATGAAAGGTACATTAAGCTGTTGGTCCTAGCTAGTACCTTAGGTTGGTTGATGTTAAAAATCAATCATGTCTCTCCAGGACTGTTTGTTTGGTCACTGATTTGACTGGCCCTACATGACCACTTCACAAGTTTTGTTGTTTAACACTTAAACTACTGGAGACTTATATAGCCAATAGATGCAATTGATTTCCTATTGCACCTTAGATCCTGGCGGTTATAAGTTAATATTTTATACAAGAACACCTCTAATACATGTTCTTCCTATAATAATTCTGAAACAAAGTACTATCAGTTGGTTACTTAACCTAGACAAAATAAAAAGGATACAGTCCGCAAGTTTGATGTGATCCTTGAATACAGTGTACCACTTCTTGAGAACTATCTTGTCGTGTCTTGTACCAGTTTGGGCAGCAATAAGCTTTTTTAAATCTCCAACTGTGTCGTCTGGATTACATTTCACTCTAACCTTCTTTCCCAAGCGATCATTGCAAGTAACTTCTAGCATTTTTACTTCGTACGAAAAACCCGTTTGAGTTAATTTTAATTAATCAGCAACAATTAATTGTTACATTAAATTATTAAGACGAAAATCTAAGCGATTCTACGTTTCAGGAGAAATGTAATATGTATTTTATTATTTTGTATTGTTTGTTAGTTGTATGACATGACAGATATATAGATTATAAAGACAGACAGACAGAGTCACTTGTCAGCTCAGCCCAGTTGCATGATAGCGTCTTATTATTAAGTGAAGAGTCACACCAATAAAATATCTAAGAATAACAATAGAGACATGTATTCATTACAATATTGCTGATTTAAAAATATACATACAATATCTCTGTATTGAACTTAAATTTAATTTTAAAGTAAAAAAATTAGATAAAATGTTTTGAGTGCATCGGAAAATGTTTGACATTTGTATGACATTTCTTATCTAAACATCCGACCAAATCATTTCAGTTAATGTTCATAATTTTGTTTTAAATAGGTAACTATTTTTTGTGATGCAGAATATGACCGGAATATTTTTTCCCTTTTGATTGTTATTCTGTTTATACTAAAAGTTCACTACACTTCCAGAGTCATGTATAATTATTTTAAAAGTATTTGTGTTTGGCAGGAAGTCTCCACCAAATAACCACACGTCATTCGACAGCTAACGACTGACGTGACGTTGACTGGTTTAGTGAAATTTCTTTTTGGAAAAGTGCTCGTTCTTTTGATTATACGTGAAAAATGCAAATTCCTAATGAATATGTCTCTTCAGCGGAAGATTTTGCAGATCAGGTATGTTTTATTCACTCATATATTAGTTAGTCAATTGTTATTTTCCATGTTTATTCCTATTTGAGCTTGCACTTTGATTTGGCACGTCACCGAAATTAAATTCTCGTTGTCCCTTATTGTTAAAGATGTATGAATGATGTACTCAATAAATGTATGATCACCTAAAAATAGTTTCGAAGGAAACTGGTGATAAGGTCATGAGCAAGTTTTGTGATCCCATACTATACAATTTGTATTCTTCCATAGGTTATACCGTGTTTTGAGGTTTATAAAAACACTATGAATTCCTGCACCTTCTAATAAACATTTTCTAAATGTATTTCGGAACGAAAGTTGTAGTTTTCCATCTGGATGACTTTATGTTGTAGGACAACTCTTGCTTTCAGGTCTAATTTTTTTTTTGTTTTTAATTTTTACATGATACCAAGTTTTATTAGACTGTGCCAATTATTGTTTTGGTACCAGAAATCTTATTTGCAATATAATAAATATAATATGAGGTTGTGAATTGTGACCTTACTCCCTAAATTTTATCCCTTTTCAAGTTAATCTTTTATCTGCTAGGATTTTGTACACAATATAAAATAATTTGTTTCTGTTGGATATATCTTTTGGCACCTAAAGAGTTCTATCATATTTGTAATGACTAATCAAAACAATTTCATTTCATACATTTAATTTATGACTTAGTTTTTTAGACTGTCAGTAAATTAACTTATTTATTATTAAGAAACTACTAATTTATGAATTCATAAATAATAATCTTATAATTAACTTGAACTATTGTAGTTGATCAATGATAACAGTTTAAAGTAAATGTTACTTTCACTTTTATAGCATGTATGTTTTCACTTCATGGTGTTGGTTATACCTGTCCTAGTAAACTTATTTGTCTGAATTTCTATATGCTTTGTAAGACTTTTTAGTTTATTTTGTAACTTGATAATAACTGAATAGCTTTATATAAAAATAAATTGTATGTAACATGTTGTAGTAGTTTTTAAAGGTGTCATGAATATCTAGTATATAGTATTTTTAATAGAAAGACAAACAAACACTTAAAATCAGAAGCATTTAGGATTGTTTTGACTGTGTGTTGTAATTCCGTTTTCCAGCAAAGCAATATTTAATATGTATATTAAAACTTCCTCTGGTCTGACAGGTGAATGTCATTAATGACTTGGTCAACGGAGGGACAAAGATAAGACCTTTATTTTTTTTATTCTAGGTAATCCGAAAAGGCAAAAATTTTTTACCCACAGTGGCAAGGCTCTGTCTTATATCTACATTTTTGGAGGATGGACTTAGAATGTGGTTCCAATGGTCAGAGCAGCGTGACTACATGGACATGTCATGGGGTTGTGGCAAATTTCTAGCAACTTTGTTTGTGGTGAGTATTAATGGTCTGAAATTTTATATACTATATATTAACCCTTTGTCAGTCACAATCGGGTTTTCTCATTGGATTTTTAATATATTGTATTGAGGTATCATGATCATAAATGATGCTAACTCAAATTGCTTAAATTCTAAGCAGGAATAACTGAAAGCATACCATTATGCAGGTAAAGATAATGTACTTATAAAGAAGAACTGCTTATAAAGGGTTAATGTTCAGCAAAGTTTTCTGAGGACTCCAAATTTAAACATGCAAAAATATGACTTAGATGTTTCACTTTTCTATTTTTCAGTGTGACATGTAAGTGATTCTATGTGCTAGTTCTGCACAAACACTTTCTATTGTCACACATAAATCTGTTTCTCTCATTTATTATTATGTTATGTTCACTGTGCACTATTCAAAATGTTATTCTTCATATGAACTTTGAAGCTTGGGAATTATATTCTATCCTTACTCTATTAATTTCATTTTCCATATTTAGTCAGGATTTAATATATGATTATTTTATTAAGGCATATGGGTTTATTGATGGGTCAAAATATATAAATACAGATCATTAATGTATAACTAGTTTTTTAAATTCTGTTAATCACTTTAAAAAAACGTAATTTTCAATCAAGCAATAACTACTACCATCTTGTAATTCACCATGCTCCTCAATTATAATGACCCCTATTGAATAGTCCCCTTAATAATATAATTTAACATGATGTTCCATTTTATTGTCAGCATTGTATTGCAATTGAGAGAAACAATTTAAATATTCAATGATATTACTAAAAACATATATTTTTTTCAGATAATAAATCTTTTTGGACAACTTGGGGGCTGTGTGATGGTGCTTGGCAGATTAAAAGTTGACATTGCGTGCGGTCTTCTGTTCTTCATTGTGGTTTTACAGGTAATAACGAATTTATTGAATATCCTAGAAGATAGTTAAAACATTTAGCCTACAAGATAGTTTAAAAAATTACATTAAACTATAATGAAATGGAAATGAAAAGCCTCATTAATTGAGTATGGTCATCACACCATTTGCTATGCAAATAATACTTAAATAACTACATTGTTGTGGGATTAAATATCAGGTGCAGAATGCACCAGAACATTGTCAAACAACGAATATTTTTTTCCTTGGAAGACTCAACTGGCATCCATGATTGGTAAGATGGCTGAGCTTTGTTTGGGAATTATAGTTTGATCATTTGATTTGTGGTCAGTTTGATTTAAATTGTACTTATTCATTTACTTAATACACTGACTGCAATAAAATAGACAATAGAAAATAAGAACAAAATCAGAGTTACAATATACAAGTGCAGGTTCAGTGCTTGAATTCCTCAACTTTTTTCAACTCAATGTTTCTGTTCCTCAACTGTTGAGTTATCCATAGTGGCTGATAAACCAGATACATTGATCATAACTATTTTGTTGCAGACATTCGCATACAGTATACTATGGGACATGCAGTTCTTGCTGCGTAATTTGGCTTTAATCGGCGCATTATTACTGGTGGTAGCGGAGGCGAGGGCTGAGGGCCGTAGCCTATTTGCCGGCGTGCCCAGCCTCGGAGAGAATAAGCCGAAGACTTACCTGCAGCTAGCTGGCCGTGTGCTGCTCGCTTTTATGTTCATCACTCTGCTGCGTTTCGAAGTCTCGTTCCTACAGGTTGGTGCTAATTATAAACCAGTTAAACTGTACCAGTGGCAGTGTACTGCTGGACTTTGGCCTATTCCAATATAGTGATAAGTTTTGCATAAGGTTCTAGATTGGTGGGGATGTTTGAAATAGCAGTAAATTTAAAACCTTTGAACGCCAATGACACCCAAAGGCGTCAGAGACAATAGATTTTCTATTGTGGCTAATTAAAGGGTTAAAAAGATGCTGGTATCTATTATGGTACCTGCGGGCAGATTAGGGTTGAGGACAATTCTAAACTGCAGCATAGAACAAGGCAAAGCTGTTATTCATTAATTTTATGAATATTATTTTTGTTTGGCATAATTATGTTAGTACCATTACGCAAAAAGGAGTTTCTAGGATTTGTACTTAAAGTGTCACAATTTAAATGTATTGGTTTTATATTTTAAATTGGTATTTGTTGTGGACAATAAAGCATAATTTATCTATTTAACATCATCATCAACAGCTCATTAAACATCTATTTAAATAGTGTTATCATATAAATGCACCACAAGTAGGTTAGTAAAAAAAATTAACCTCTGTTATTTACTTGAAAATACAGTCATATAGGTACTAAAATGACTTTGCCTATTCCAAAAATGGTTTTAAATGGACTCATAAAAATACAACGTCATTCTACTTCTCAAATTAATAGGTTTTTTGTGGGAAATGACGATGATTAAAAGTAATGATGTATGATTGGGTACACAGTACGAATAGTGTGTGATTATGGCGATTCAAAGCGATTGTGTAAACCTGTTTACCTACACATATGATCACTATATGTATAAGGGTGTCTGTGCCAAATTCGTAGTTGCATCTTTTGTTCCTGTTGACACAAATGTATATGTCGCGAAAATGTTATAGTAAAGTACGAGATTGATGGGATGTTTATTTTGTACCACTGCACATGTGTAGGTTTGATTCCTTTAATAGAATCATATGTTATCAATGTGACCAGAATCCAAAGATCTGCTTGCCCTCCTTATTTTTTTTCCTCACTTAAATAACATAGTGCTTTGTTTGTCTTTGGGTGGCAGTCAATGATATTCTGTATATATAAAAGTAGATACGCCATCCGTGCCTCAAAAACAAAACGTAAAAAATAATACAGTTGTAGGCTCTTTGTTTAGGTAAATGTACGCTCATTCGAAATATGTGTATGTCGCTATGGAACACTTTTCGATTGTTTTGTTAGCATATCACGATTCTATACTTTTTACATCATTGGTGGCAGTTAGTATCACTTACCATTCAATTAATGTCTATTATAATTAATCATCATCATCTCATATGTCCCAACCGAGGGGCACGAGCCTACCCGTAAAGGGTGTATAGGCCTTAGTCGTCCACGCGGGCCCAGTGCGGGTTGGCCGACTTCACGCACAATCTTTTGACTCTTTTCACGGGCGTGCGCGGGTTTCCTCACGATGTTTTCCATCACCGTCAAGGCGTCGGATAAACATACATATAATTTCGAAAACTTGAAAGGACATTGGTACATTTGCTGGTTGACATTGGCTGGTTTTGAACCTACACCCTTTACATCGGAAAGCAACAGTCCACACCAATGAGCCACCGACGATCTGAAAATTTGAAGGGGCTTATTTTACTTTGTCTGTACTAATAATCTAACACCATGTGGATCTGGGTTATTGGGGCAAAAAATTCAAATGAGTCTACAAATAGCATAATTTTCTTATAAAATCAAGATTATGTATGAGACAGTTATGAACTCAGTGAACCGGTCGTGTAAGTTCATTAAATATTCATGATTGCTTTAATACTGACGCATTGGCATACTGTTTGGGAAATGCCACATCTTTAATGTATAAGGGTATGATAAACATGAACATATTAAGAAGAGCATTTTAATATGTTTATCAAACCTTTTATTTAGAATTTATTTATATTGTGTACAAATAAAGTTGTTTACACAAAATTATCCTAGGTCTTATTTTAAGTTTATTTTAATTCTGACTAACAGTACCGAGTTCGAATGTTTATTGACATTATTTGAAGAATTTAAAGTATTTTGTGTTTTAATGTTGCTTAGATATTAGTACCTTATATTAAAAATACGCGGGATGTCGAACTGACCATTTATATTGGTGCATCAAAGCAGTGGCGTGCACAGAGATTATGAGTAGGGTATGCAAATTGAGAGCCAATAATCGCAAAACAATAAATAATTTAAATTTTTGACAGATCGCCTATGGTTTCAAATCTGTAGAGGGAAATGGGCGAATTTAATTTGTTGCCGATTTTTCGGGTTGTCTGGCGCACAGGGTATGCACTCCTTATTTGCATATATGGAGTGCACGCCACTGCATCAAAGTGGACAGTTCGATACTTATATTGCTGCATAAATGTATGTGTCTAATATTTTTGATTGCCTACATGAAAAACATGGCAACTTTAAATGTTTTCGTGTGGTCTTATCGCCGTGGGCTCTCAGCCCAAATGCTTTGTTAATTTTTCATGCTGTATCATTGTTGATCATAACGTTGCAGATCGTCCAAGACCTGCTGGGCAGCATCCTGATGATCTGGTGACGGTGGGGTACCGCACCAAGCTGTCCGCGCTGATGCTGGTGCTGGTGCTGACGTTGCTCAACCTGTACCACAACGCGTGGTGGGCTGTTCCCTCATACAAGCCGCTGAGGGACTTCCTCAAATATGACTTCTTCCAGGTGAGTTATAGGCATAGATTAAAAATATGGAGATGGATAAATTCTTAATTTAAATTAGGTACATACCTTTTTTATATTATGACAATACTTACACGTCTCACATACACGTACACACACAAATACACGCACATATACACAGAGCAGCAGGTTATAGAAAGTAATAGTTAAAGTATTTATATTTTGTTTGTTTTTGTTGTGTATTTAAAGTATTTATATTTTGTTTGTAACCAACTGTTCTTCCCATTACAGGCATTATCGCCTAAAGGGAAGTTCCCACAACGAATTAGTTATTTAGACTAAGTTACTGAAATAAAATATTTGTATTGTCTTGGCTGATCTGGAAGTCTTTAACCTATTAACCGCCGGGATTCCAGACACAATAGAAATCTATTGTGTCTGTTGAATATATATTCCATATTTTGCATATGCAAATGCGGCGCTTTAAGGGTTAAATAAGCTTTGACTTACAGTTCTGAGTTAGGACATTTTGCCCAGATGGGGATATTCGAGCGGTTTCTTTGTTTAGCGGCCCAAAAGATGTTTCTACTTAATACGTCTTGTCTTACTCAAGCAGCTGTTCTCAGTAGGATTTAATGGCGCTTGCAGACAACGCTGTCACCGTAGCAAACTTTTTGGCTTCTACGGTTTAATATGTTTTTGCCATTGATACACCAAGTAGAAGAATAAAACCATTAAAAGTGAAAAAGTTGTACAAGCGAGCGAAGCGTAATACACCCTACGGCCCAATTATCAACTTTCGATAGCTTAAAATCAAAAAGAGAATGTACCATATGATATAAAGCATTTAGCTAAATATCATATAATGCGCTGGTAGTTTGCTTGGTTCCTGAAAGTCCTAAAATCAAGTTGCGAAAGGTCGAAATTTTTCCAAAAATCAACAACGGCTGTAATTATTGATACTTTAAAAGGAATATTACTTAAGAATTTGTAATTTAGATGCACAAGGTCATCCAGGCAATTTACAATTTAGAAACACCTGAGTAAATATGTATAAAATCGCCTAAAATTCTGTACTACTAAACTTGTTCTACTACAGAATTACAACGTGCCGGTGAATCCTTGGCATTCATGTGAATGAGTGACGATAACCATTTACCATTGTATGCACAGCTGTTAATACAAAGCAATACGACATTCGTGTTAGTAACGAGTATTATATAATAAAAGTGACGGAAGAGTGCGTTGACAGCTATTTTTCTAGGTATTTCCTGCTAGGCGTATGGTAGTCGTGAACACTCACTAATTGCATTGCTGCCCCTCTTATGAAGAGAGCAATAAGTCGGGTTTTTGGGCAAATTAACTTCAGACCTTTCTCAGTCCATTTATACATGACTTTAAATAAAATTTGTAATTTGTAAAAACCCGACTTATTGCACTCTTAGGAGGGCAGATTGTGTTCACGTGGTGTGTTACGGTACGTCCTTCCCATAGCTATATATATAGCTATGCAGTGCGGGAAGGCTTGTGCCTAGCGGCGTTATACCCCATGAATCCATATGTTTCATGATTTAAACTATCACTTTTTTTTTCATTCACACACCAGTACGGTTACTAACTATACTGTTTCTCACTAAATTATACTTATTAGTGTTGAACTCAAATAATGTATACGAAATACTGTTTTCACTATTATTATAATGTGTTATACTTAAACTCACACAGCAGTAATGAATGCTGACGATATAACGAGAGAATCAAGTAATGTAATAAAAATTAAGCATATGAAGATTTTTAAACAGATTGTTAATTTATAGGTTGTGCGAAAAGTTGTAAAAAATATGTATTTAAATAAAATATTGTTCATTTTTCTTAAATACAGTTTTAATATTCTTCAAATACTAGAATATATAAAAAAATGGCAAAAATTATTCTTGTAAAAAAAATTGACAGGCATAAACATCAGTTATTATAACATATACAAATACATTTTTTTTCAGACATTATCAGTGATCGGTGGTCTGCTGATGATCGTGTACCTAGGCCCGGGCGGCGTCAGCATGGACGAGCACAAGAAGCGGTGGTAGACCACCGCGACGCCAGCGCCGCGCCGCGACTAGTTGTTGAGTCGCCGTCGTCTACCACCTACGTACAGTGCCGTGTTCAAACTCGTGTCAAATGTCGAAATACTATTCAGTAACTACTTATGAACGACAAAATACAAGAATGAATTACAATATACAAGTAGTGTTGCCGAACTGTCGATAGTTTGACTATCGATAGTTGACCTTGATAATAAACTATAATATCGATAGTGCCGATTGTTATTGCAATATTCAGCAGCAATATTTATCGTTACTATCGATAGTTTTTTACATATTACCTTCGATGTATCGATATAATTTCTGTGTGTCGATAATAATTACACTTACCGGGCTATCGATAATGGACCATCGAGCTGTAACACTATACAAAACATTTAAATTACAAAACAAAATAATTCTGATAGTTAATTCACTTCAGTGGTTTTGGTATCTTGAGTAACCGATGTGAAAAGTTAACAGTAATAACCTTGGAATCAGCGTGAGTGGACACTGAAAATTAGTTGTGGATGCTCAATGTAGCATTATTCTCTAATTATGTGAATGCGCGTAGCAAGGTGACAAAATCGAGACAGTATCATCACTATATACATTTTGTCTTGTTCTGTTTTTTATTTCAGTCCATTTTTATAATGAATTTAGGCTTATGGTATTAATAGATTCGATTACAATTTAATTTTTTGCAATTTAAAATATGAAATGTCTCAAACTAAGTTCATAGCTTATGGTTGTTATAAAGTAATCACGTTTTTAAAAGACGAAAGTTATGAATTTTAGAACAACTCCTTATCTACAAGTAAGTGCAGATTGAAATATTTATGTGATCATGATTATCAGCGTGTTTAAAGTTACACATATTACGTTATTATCGACAAAGCGGCAGTGTGTGTCACAGTACAGTACGATTATCGCCATGTTGTAATTAAAATTATTTCTGACTTCAAAACATGATACTGAAATATCCAAAAATAAAGTAAAATGTATCCTAACTTAAATATATAAATATATATAACTTCCAATTTGAACGATCTATGAACTTGTTCTTTCTTATCCGCATGTTCTTGACTATTTTTCATACTTCATTATATCAGTGATTGTAAATCCGGCGAATACGTGTAATGCCATATTGTACGAAGGAATCTGTTCTTTTATAAACGCCTCTTGACAATATTTCCGGGTAGCGAAGGATCACGGCGTATTTGTGTTGCAATATAAAGATGGGGACGCACTGACGGACTCTTGTAGTATTTTTTCAATTCGCATAGAAAACAGACTTTATAGAGAGGACGGGAGGCCGACAGTGCGTTCGCGTCTTAATTTTAATCTTCCACCACTCGTCTGGGTGATGGATAAGTAGCTTAAATAAACAGTAAACTAAATAGATGCTCAGTCTAACGCAAAAAGTGTCCGCGGCAAAATTCTGGCCACTGCGTCAGTTGGGCAGATTTTCATTCATAATCGCTTCGCTCGCTACATGTCATAGTAGTTTGCTCGTGCTTTTGATTTTGCACCTTTTAATACACGCCTTAAGGTCAAAATTTTAATGAATAAGTTTATCATAAATATAACAATAAGTGAACGTATGTGTCAAGCGGCTCGGATATTTTTTTGTTGATATTTCTTCGTGATTATGCATCTAGTTAGATTTATTGTGTATTTAAGATAAGTAGGGAATGTAATATATTTGGCTGTAAGTGTAGGTCGGGGTCGCGCCGGCCCGCAGCGGGCGGTGGCGCGCCCGTTAATGTTGTAAACGTTTCATTCCGAATTGTTTTTCTACCTTGTGTGATGTCAATGTAAATATGTATTTTGTACTTATTGACTGAGAACCAACTGATTGTGAAGGAATTTTTAGGTATAAATTATAAGTCGATATAATTTTCCAATAAGTAACACGACATCACGAGTGTACATACTGGATATCTCTATTCTTCCTATATTTACATGTGTAACGGTTTCTATTCAAAACTATGGGAGTATTTAAAAGACATTCATATTTTTATAGTATTTTTTTTATTTATTTTTTATTTCGCCATAGATGTTGGATTCCTAAGCAAAACAATTTGTTCCGAATAAATTTTACATAATAATGAAAAATTTGTGTTTTATTTCATTGAATTTCCAATTGAGATTAATTTTCATACAATAAATAGTTTCTAACATTACTTATTTAAATAAAATCCCACATAAATAACATCGATTTATTTTGTATAATTTAATAACGACTACACTTTGATCTTAGCCAAAAGGCCGAGAAGCGATATTACAAATATCGTGCGTTCCTACTGTTCTTTGGCATTGGCATGTTCATTGTCCTTACTAGCTATATACTTAAACACTTTGTTCGCCAGCTGCCGATACTTTTCCGCGTGTATGCTGTCGGGCAGTGCGTATATCGCTGGTTTCCCACTATTGATGCAATCCGACATGTTCTGGTCCACCTCGAAGCTTTCTATGATGTCGAGTCCCATCTGGTCGGCGCTCCGTTTGGTGTCGTTGCCGAACACGTAGTTCTTGGCGCCGCATTTGGGACAGTTGGCGTGGGACATGTTCTCCACCATGCCTATGAGCGGCACCTTCAGCTTCTCGAACATGTTCACGCCGCGCTTGGTCACCTGGAGCGCGGCGGATTGCGGCGTCGTCACCACTAGGGCGCCTGCCAACGGGTTATGAGGTTATGAAAAGGTTTCGACAATTCGCCTTTTTCATGTTTGAAAATTTAAACAAACTCAAATACCAATGGACTAATGAAAACAATATTATCCGATATAAAACTACATTACTGAGTGACAACATATGGTTAGTTTTATCCTAGGTAAAGGTTTTTTTGATAGGCAAACAAGCAAGCAATCTACCTGATGGTGATAGCAAGCTATACCGGGATTGTAGTATCACATCAGAAGAGCTGGTCAATTCGGAGCCATGGCTCTCGTTCACTTAAACGAATTCACAAATGGGCTGACGGGTTCGAGAACTCGTTGCCTCCTTGTATTCTCCGAGCATCACAACCTGTCCGTCTTCAAAACAAGACTGACTAGGCTGTTTCTAGACGGGCATGATCCGTCCTCGGTCGCATCAACACTTACCATCAGGCGAGATGGCGGTCAAATGTCCGTCCATAATAATAAATATCTACTGACATGCATACAGCGCCATCTAGCCCCAAGTTAAGCGTGAAGCCTGTAGTATGTGTACTAAACAACGGATAAACATAATACTTTTTTTAAATACATACATATTATACATAGAAAAAACCCAGACCAATACAAACAGACATGTTCATGCACAAAAAGTAACATAAAATAAAGTCATTTTTATTTATTTAGGCACCTACTACAGCTTTAATATGAAAAATAGTGGTTCACCGTTTATGACGTATAAAAAAAAATACACGCCAGAAATCGTACAAACTACAAACAACAAAAATTTCGTTGTTAGATTTTATGGTAATGTACATCATATATATTTTTTATTTTATCAACCCCATAGTTTAGAAATTAGAGGGGGGGGACACAATTTTTTCAACTTTGGAAGCGTCTCTCGCGCAAACTATTCAATTTATAAAAAAATGATATTACAAACCTCTTTATAATTTTTCAAGCTCTACACATTGATACCCCACACAGGGGGGTACGATGAAAAAACCTTTTTTAGTTTCAGTTGTGTATGGGGAACCCCAAAATATATATATTTTTTCAAATCTAATAGCGGTTCACAGTATACATATACTTACAAAGTTTGAATGGTGTGGTGCTCATAGTTTCGGAGAAAAAAGGGTGTGACATACGGACGGACAGACAGACAGACATGACGAATCTACAAGGGTTCCGTTTTTTGCCATTTAGCTACGGAACCCTAAAAAGAACTAAATGTAAAACAAACATTACCATCAATAGGTAGATTCTGCGCCAACGACAGGTGAGTATCGCCGGTGCCCGGCGGCGTGTCCACCACGAGGCAGTCGAGCGGCCCCCACGCCACGTGCCGAGTCAGCCGCTCCAGCGCCTGCATCACCATCAGACCGCGCCACACCACCGCGTTCTCGCCGGACACCAGCAACCCCATTGACATGCTGAACGTAATAATAATGGTCTTACATATCAGAAACATGTACTAGGTGTTAGACTCGATACTGAGTTGTCTAGGTAGGTACCACCGCAGTGCCAGATATCATCCCGTGAAACAGGAGTGTTATGCACTTATGTTTTGGGATGAGGGCACTGTAGCTAGTAAATTACTGGGTAGACCTAACATCTGTTGTCTCGGGTGACGGGCGCAGTGCGGCATTGATGGAGGTTAATAACTGTCTATCAGTTGTTGGTCTCCTTTAATGCCTTTCTGTCATGGTCTGGCGTATCCTTTACCATGAGGTGAGCGTCCAGACCGTCCTGTACGCTAATAGCATAAAAAAAACAACTTGTTACATGTTGGACCCATAATAATGAAATGTTCCCAACCAAGCCTAAAAGGATTGGTCCAACTATACTAAAAACAAATAATCTGACTAGTTGCAAGACAACTACGCATTTATTTGGTTTTTTTTTATTTTTTTTCGAACTGACTACTGCTGTTGGCCGCAGATGGCCTTTACAGCTTCACCGGCAACAGTGGCGAGCGCAGATGGCTCTCAGCCTAATATTTGCACAACGAGCCTAAGGGCGTCCCCGAACGGGACTCAAACCTCGGCTTAGGGCGTTGCGGGGGGGGGGGGCTTGGTAGCCTAACATATGTTTGGAGAAAAGCGGCCGGTACATCCGGTTACGCGAATAGGGACTGTGCGAACCTACAGGGAAACGCGACGATGGCCCCGCCGGCGGGGCGGAACCTCGGTTGTCGATTTGTGGAGTGTACTTTTAGTAGTTTAGCTGTTTCGGCCGCCGTCGCGGCGGCGACCGTGATAGGGTCATCCGGATCGTCTAGTACGTCCCGTGGACGTCGTCGTTTACGCGCGCGAGCTGAAATAAATTATTATTAGCTGCTGTTGTAGAATAATCAGCAGAGGAGACAATGAGCGGGTTTGAATGCGCTATTGCCGAGTCGAAGTAGCGTTTGGATGCCAACTTTAGGTACTGCGAAATCGTAGGCATTTATTTGGTGATGTTGTGAACAGCATCTTATCAATTATATCTTTTTAGGTACTTAAATAAAATAACATGTGATATTAGGGCGTGGGGGGTAGGAGGAATAGTCTTAAATCACATTAATGGACAATCCCTAACATAGAAAAAAAAATATTGACATGCTTTGTGGTTCTGGCAGATGAAAATACAATTATCGCAGTCCTACTCTTATGGCAGGTTTTATACAAGGCAGCTTAGGGTCAAAGCACTCAGCAGAGGTAGCAGCACTGTCTCATTCATCCCTTTACAGGTACTGCTTTTTCCAACCTGATTGTGAAGCATGGAAATTATTGAAAAGCCCTTCACAATCGTGAAGGAAGCCCTAAGCCCAGTAGTGCCAGTCATTTGCCCCATGGTTCATTAGGTGCAACTAGAAACCCAGATTGTGCCTAGTCTAATGAATAGGTTGACCTGTGATAAATAATATTTTATTGTTCACACACAATAATCCACTTCAAGCACTAAGTGCGAAAACGAACCCCAGTAACATAGAACATATTTTATTAGCTAACCTCAACAAAGGTTTAGCGATTAACCCTTTGAACACCACATGACACCTAAAAGCATCAGAAACAATAGATTCTCTATTGTCTCTGGATTCCTGATGTGCCAAGGGTTAAGCTATCAACTACTCACCATTTAACTCCGTAATTAAGTAGTGGCTCTATCAAATGGTTGTCATTGAGCATTGGCTCCCCACTTATATTCATCATGAGAGGAACGGAGGGTCCAAACACATCAGCATCCAACAGTCCTATTTCTTTGTCTGGCTCTATCACCTTCATTGCACATGCGAGATTCACTGCAATTATAAATTAGAATATTCTATATTTAACTGAATCATGAGACAATAAATACTAATATGAACAATATCCAACACAACATAACACTGTTGTGTTTATTTGCAAGTTTTGAAAATAAGTTATTGAAGAATTATCACCAAAACTTACTGTTTATAAGTACACCATTTTGAAAATGACACTGTGTTTTTATAATTAGTAAGAATTAAATTAAAACACAATTATTTAACCATGGTGATGATGATGAATGTACATATTAATGGATACCTGCAGTTGTTGTTTTCCCAACACCTCCTTTCCCAGATGCCACTAATATAATGCTTTTAACTCCTGGAAGGGGCTTCTTCTCTGGCAGCCCTCGTCCCATGACCTTTGCTCTGTGCTCGTTCAAATCATTATTGGAGTGCTTTAAACGTGCTCTGGCTATGCACAATAAAATCTAGAAGTTATTGCAAAAATTGTGTAATAATATTTGTCTACGAGTATTTTAATTTTTCTTTCAACAACAAATCTTTTAAATAAACTAATGCTCAATACAGCTAAATTAGAGTCAAATTAAACTGAAACATTGTTTTAAAAGCAGGTATTTATTTTTTTATACTTACAGGATGGTTAGGGGTGTTAAATATAGACCCTTGTACTCTGTGAAACACTTTGTTTAAAAGCATTATGTTCAATGCAAATAATAATAAATGGTATTTAAATTGAAATATTTTATTTATTGGTTGGAATACAAATCGACTTAATTTAGTTTGAACTACTTGACATTGACAGAAAAACATATGGGAGTGATTGACATTTGACCCATTTGACACTTTGACCAATAAATATCTAATACACAAAAAAATAAACAATAACTCAAATGGCGTTAAAATACTTGTTTTAATTTAATTAAAAAACATATATTAACTCCCTAGGCATTTTGCATAGACTAGAAGGTTAAATACCATTAAACGTTCTTTAAATATCTAGAATCGTTATTGAAGTTCTTACACCACTCACTCACTACTACTCTCTAAAAAAAAGTAACTGTCATGTGCGGTGCGACATGTCTTGATTTTCTGCGACATATTTTCGAATATTTTCCGAATTGATAACGATTCTTAAGAGTATAACTCGATGTGAAAATGGCTATTTGTTTGCGTACTTTGTCACACAAAATTTTACCCATAAACGGTATCGTTTCAACTAAAAGTCACACTAACCGCTTAACCCGTAAAATTCCTGTTCGTACACAATTTCTAGAAGAAGTAAGTTTTACTGGATTTTCTATATATAGCGTTGTGTAGAACTATATCAAACCTAAATATATGTTATAAACGTTGTGATTCAATGATATTATGTGACATAATCTCTGATTTAACCCTTTATTTAAGTTTCTACCCTGTGACATTGAAGTAGGTAATTTAAGTTGCCTATTGTGGACGATTTGAGTATCGTCAAAATTTGACGCCTTGTGGCTTAATGAATAGTAAACAAATCTTTAGTGTTATATTTATTATTTTAGTGTCTGACACAACGTCGAATATCCAGCTACCAGCTTTCACCAAAATACACTTCGGAACAGAGTATTGATGACCTTTACATTAATGAACTTCTGGTTTCCAAAAATGTGCGATTCAGAAATGGCATAGTAGACACTTTGGAGTTATGCAAAGACGAACCAAAATCCAATGGATTCTGTACTGACCATGATAACATACAAATGAAAGCTTTAGGGCTAACTTCTGATGACTACATTGAGGAAAAACTGCCTGAAATATTAAATAGGTATCCTTACACATGTGCAAACAGTTTAGACTTCACAAAATTAAATAATGAAGTAAGTACATAATGATTTTATATTGATGTAAAATTGATTATAAAATAATTTAATTTATTAATATTTACAATTCTATGTTCTATTTATATTACAACCACAAAAGATTCAAAGGCTGTGTGTGAAATTGGCCAATTGCACTGGGCCTGTGTGGATGACATAAACCTATACACCCTGTATGGGTAGGCTCGCGCCCCTCCGTGGAGATGTTTAATGAGTTGATGATGCTGATGATTGTATACTATTGTACAATTATATTTAAATAATTTCATTTTAGAGTTTTGAGCCTGTGTGCCTTTCCGATTTCGAGCGTGATGCTGTGGCATATTGTTCTGGACCGGTGGCACCTTCACCCTCACCATCAAATGAACTAAGCCCTGATGGCAAACCTAGTGAAGAACAGTTAACTAAAATATTCAATGTTTTATCTAAAACGGTAAGTTGTTTGGATAATTAGTATAATTTCAATATTTTTAATGTAGAATTGTGCAATTTAATAATGAAATACTAATTTAAATTACAGATGCCCGATTTGTTTGTAAAGCCTTTGGACTACACGATCTATCACCCAAATATGATTTTTGTGAATAATATCAGAGGAGTCACTACTGTGTAAGTTATGATTTTTAGCCAAATTTTGAAAACAAGGTTTTATAATGAAATTTTCTGGTTAATAATCACTGTGTATATCCTTTCATATCTGTTTCATATATAAAAATGTTTATTACTTTCAGAGGATTATTCCATTATGTGAAGCAGGTAGCCTTATTGCGTACAGTTGGACATCTGAAATTTGCATATGTGAAGTTAGAAATAATGAAGATAACTATGCACCCAGAAGATTCATCAATCAGGTAAGAAGAATAAATTTAAAATTTGTCTATTGTACAAATTTGTATATATTAGAAATTAATTTAATTATTGAGCTCATTTATTTGCCCAACAGGGTTCATAACACTGGTTTCACTTTTTATGTAACATCTTATGTACATAATGTACATAAGATGTTTCATCATCATCAGCTCTTAAACCGTCCCCACCGAGAGGCACGAATCTACCCGTATAAGGTGATTAGGCCTTAGTCGTCCACGCAGGCCCAGTGCGGATTGAACAACTTCACACACAACCTTCAAATCTCTTCGCAGGCACGCGATGAGATTTGAAGGTTTGCGCCACCGACGCACATTATGGTTTGACAATAAATAATTGAGTTAACTTCCACAAATCTCCATTTAGTGTTTGTTTATGCAGTTTGGGGCAGAAAAAAGTTTTGGGAATCTTAAAATAAATATCTCATATTTATACAATCACATAAATTACATAATGAATATTAGCCATAACATGAGAGCAAATTACAGCAGATTACAATCCAATTTGTCTATGCTTTCCACAAGTGCCATATGAGGCAGCATATGCACATCGCTAATCATTCAGCAGAAAATGGGTACTAGCACAGTCTCATTACACCTATCCTTTCATGGTTACTGCTATCTCTAACCCATCTGCTAGATGTAAGATTATGGCATAACACGTCACCAGTGTTGTCACTTTAGGGAAAAATAACGGGACGATCGGGCATCCATCAGTGACGTTCGAAGTTGCGTCCAATCATATTATTATGACGCAGGTGACAGTCTAAGAAAATGAAACTTTATTTTGTATTTATAATATGAATTAATTATCTTTTTCCATACGCTTTTCTTTTTGTTACAAGGCGATTTTAATAATTTTATATTGAGTTTGTTATCTATGATGTTATTTGATTGATCGTATCACATATTGTCAAAAATCGGGACAAAATCGATTCGATGGGGACCGTCGGGACCCATGACAATGCCTTCGAGATCGGGAAGGGTGGCAACTCTGCACTTCACTAGAGTATGCTTAAAGTAGAGGGTTAAGGGATTTATCAATGTTTTTAAACTTTTCCAGGATGAGATGGCGCATCAGGGGCATATCGGCTTTTAAAGTTTTCTTTACGTTTTGGAGGTACAAGCTATGGGACCTGAAGCAGGCATTCAAAGACCAGGAGCTGTAAGTTTTTTTGTTGCATTTTATTTTAAGGTATATTGAATCATCATCATCAGCTCATTAAACGTCCCGACCGAGGGGCACGAGCCTACCCGTATAGGGTGATATATTAAATATATATATATATAATAATAATATATAAATAATAACCCTATATATATCGCTTGAACTATGGGAACATTGCATTATGTCAACAAATGTTAATGACATAGAAAGCATCAAGACCAATGAACATGTTTTTCCTCACGTTTTTTATAGTAGCTTACTTCTCAGCTATCTCACTAAATCAGTTGTCCAAATATATTTAATTTATAGAAAAAATATACTTATAATTATCATATTCTATATTCAGTTTTACAAACAACATAATAAATTTCCAGGTGGTATGATGGGTTTTCAACTTTCTATGTCGGAGCTGATGGACTTATCCAGAAACATATTGCAGACAAGGTATATATATTTTAGCTAATTCCATTTGTTTCTACTAAGCTAGGCGGTAGACCCGATACTGAGTGGTCTAGGTAGGTACCACCGCAGTGCCAGATACCGTCCCGTGGAACAGGAGTGTTATGCACTTTTGCGCTTCAGGATGAGCGCACTGAAGCTAGTAAAATTACTGGGTATAAGAGACCTAACACCTGTTGTCTCGGGTTACGGGCGCAGTGCGGCATTGGTGGAGGATAATGATTGCCTATCAGTTGTTTGTCTCCTTCAATGCCGCTCTGTCATGGTCAGGCATATCACTTGCAATCAGGTGAGCATCCTGATCGTCCTGTACACTTATAAAAGAAACATGTATTTTCAAGAGTTATGAATGACATTAGACCTTTGCTTGTTTTAATTTCAGGTGGCCCGACCAGGATACATCGTTGATGATGAAGAGAAGCGCCGATAGCCGCAAAGATAGCATTGTTGATAGGGCTCCTTCCGCGGAACTATTTGTCAGATGTAGCTCCCTATTTCAGTGCCTCGTCGGGTACAGCCGACTCAACGCCGCTGCCCTTCAAAGTACTGGAGTAAAATGTCAAGACCTAAAGAGACTAGGTGATGGGCTTTCATGGAATTATTCATAGTTACCAACCTCGCTGGGATATCGATGAAGTATACAATTTAAAATGTGGACAAGTAGCATGTTTTTCTTCAAAACAATGGAATGTAGCCTGTCTACTAGGAAGTTTACCGGAATAGATTTTCCTCTGCTAAGACACGCAGCTGTAATGTGATAAAGCCAAGCTTGACAAGTCTGGTATTAGTAGAATTGAAATTTTATTGACAAAATGCATTGTTAGTTCCACTAAAGTGCACATGTAGGTGCATGCCGTGTTAGTTATGTACAGTTAATTTAAAATTTTTGATAATATTTCTGTAACTAAATTACAAGGGTGGATGCCATGAGATACTACTGTATTTATTTATTGCTCATTACATCTAACTCGCGAAACATTGATATTATCAATTCATTCATCAAAGAACATTTATGTATTTTTTTATTCATGAGTCAAACTTCTGTTATGTCATATAGTCAGCCATTTCTCATTATTGAATTTTGTAATCCTGCTATCAAATTTACTGTCACACTTTCAGTACTTGAAATAATTAACGGTATGTAAAAATAATGAAATATAAAACTTTTTATTGTATTTATTATTTATAAATCTTATTTGTCGTATATATTACGTATTGTGTTGATCTAATCCGCGTTCCAAACGCATAAGCAGCCTTAAAGAGAGGCGAGAGATACCTCAACAATATTTAGCGTTATGAAATTGACCGAAAACGTTAAAACGTTCGGTAAATGCGCGGATGTTTTCAGATTTTATGTGCATTTGTTGTGCAGTTATGTGCTTCATAGTTATAATAGGCATGTCATCTTGTATAGTACGTAATGTACCATATTCCGTAATAAACAATTGTTACATAGTTGAAGACTTTCTTTTATTACCTATACCTTATACCTAATGTATCCACAATAGCAACTGCTACCTTACCTAACTTATCGCGGAGGGCTTAAGACTGACCACCTCTACGGTAGAATCTTGTTAATGTATGTTATGGTCAGTGGTTAGAAAAATAATTGATTTAATGTTTACATAGTAATTAAACTGCCTCTAGTAGGTACAGCGTTCTGCTTAGAACGCTGTGTGATGATATCGTGGGTTCAAATCCCGCAGTGAAAAAAAACATTGATGTGCGATTTTACCATAGAAATACGTGCGTAGCGCGCTTGTTGTAAATCAATGGATTTAACCTAGGTTGGTAAGGACATTGCAGACTGAATCACCTGATTGTCCGAAAAGGTAAATGATTACGGAATCATTTTCCTTTTCGGACAATCAGGGCTTCAGAGGGCACTTCATGTTGTTGATCCCGGCTACCAACCGATAGGGCCAGCGTATTGGACGGCCAAATCTCATAGCTATGTTTTGTGGCAAGTTATCATTACGTTATAATACTCCTGCTGTGGGCCGTTATAGGCTGATGATAATAATAAGTAATGTTGGTACGCGATAAGCGACTTCGAAATTAATGTAGAAGTAAGTAGCTTAGGACTATTTTTGAATAAATCACATAACTTTATAATCTTAAATAAAAAGGTTGAAGAGTGTATTCGTAATCAAATATGTAACAAGTCGTTCTTTCATATCTTTCTCTTGCTATCAACTTTTAGTATCTTGTCTAGACTCCAAGCATCTAGAAGTAAATAATGTGATTCAAACAGTATATAATTTATTAAAGGTCTACGGTCTACCTACATGAAACATGAATATTATTTTTGTTACAACGTTATGACAGCAGTTGACTATTTTACATCCATATATTTGATATGTTTCTAATATTAAATTATTCTTTATTTTGCTTACTCCAAGCAATTGCACCAACTAAGGTGTTCCTTGCCCATGCTGCCCGTGCAATAAAAAAAAATCTGCTATTTTTGAAGTGAGTGACATTGTGAGTTCACCATTGTTGTCAAAATATTTCCATAAAAAAATTGTTCATGTCTTTCTTTAAATCATTATTTTTATTACTGAAAACTTATCAGAAGTTTTATTTGAAAACCATTTACTGTTTTTTTGGTGATAAGTCCTTTATACTTTAAACGTAGTTCATTATTGTGACTGTGTTCATTGTTGTGAATTTTTGTTACAAAGAAAAGAAGGTCTAGGATTCGGCAAATTGTATTTTGTACGCTTCGTGATGTCATGACAACGGTGAGTCTCTTCGTTTTCTAAGATAACGGTAAGGCCAGATGGACGAATCACGTCAAATCGGGCGGGTTATTGTTCGTGATAAATCGTCAGCCCTAGATCCACAATTGGTTCTAATTAGTTCGCTTGCACCGAAAGCGTCGCACGCGAGTTTTATTCACCAAATAATCGTGGCTTGGTGCCAAGTCGGTCGTACGCCGCGAACTTATTGGGACAAATCTGCAACTACGCTCAAAATACATCTTGATTATTCAATGTTGAACCTTTTTATTTACTCATTTCATGTTTATCATGTTCAAGCTAAATGTGATATGTTTATATAAGTTGTAATAATTTCATGTGATTGAAGTGTGATAAGTGTTATTATTTTGTGTTCACATTTATTTTTACAGCTCATAAGACTGGTGAGTATCAAATTTGACAAATTGTTTTTTATTGAGCTTCACTGAAATTATTATTAAGCATTTACATTCAGGTTAGTTATCTGTATGATTGTATCATGCACTTTACATACCTATTTATGTCAATATCAATGAACTTTACCTGATCAATAAATAATTAAAAGAATTATAAAATACTGGTCTTTTTTATATGAACTGCAACTATGTCTGATATATTTTAAAGTTAATACCTAGGGAGTTCTAAAGATATTTGTCCTCATCATCATTACAGCATAAAATGTCCACTGCTGAATGTAGGCCTCCCATAATGATTCCACATTTAGCGTTATTTGCTGTTTAACCAATTGTTTGTCCAAGTCACCAAAAGCTGTTTGTTGGAATAAGGTTTAGTTAGATAATTGAAGTGGCCAATGCCTTGAATTTTCTGTCATGTCCTAAAACTATATTATAAAGAGACAGCGCCGGATCTTCAATTTTTTTTGGGTGGGGCAAAAATTTAGAAATGCCGCCCCCGCCCTCTTTTATTTATTTTTACCTTTATCCCTATTATTTCACTAATTTATATAATAGGTCCTCAAATTGATTGACATTTGGACAAAGCTGCAACTTTTTACGCAGCTGTGATCAGTTTCAGAGATATTACATCTTCTTGTCTTACTCCTCAGTGCCAATGATAAGCCAATGGTAAGCTCTTCATGTACTCGGCCTGACATAGTAGCGCTCTCGTACAAACATCTCAACAATTCGATATAGCAGTAGTCAAGTCAGGCACCGTTGGAGGGAATGAAACACAGCCCAAGTCTCGATCGAATCGAAGGCTTTCTCATAGTCCACAAACGCCAAACATAATGGTCAGTTATACTCTCCGCTCTTCTGTATAACCTGCCACAGCGTATGTAATATGTAGTCTATGGTGCTGAAGCCTTTGAGGAACCCAGCTTGTTCGGAGGGCTGGAAATCGTCAAACATATGCGCGAGACGGATCATAATGACTCTGGAGAATAACTTGAAGATGTGGCACAATATCGTAATGGGTCGTTAATTCTTCAATAAGCTTTTAATATCTAAGATAACTCGTAACAGATGTAAAAACGGCAAGATTAGTTTATTTTAGTCATTTTTATAATGTAATGTCGTATGGTCTACCGTTGTGGGGTACGGCTGCCGACATTGATACAATATTTGTGCTACAAAAAGAGCTTTTATCTACAACCTTAGACCACGTGACTCTCTTAAAGAACAGTTCAAAGAAATAAATTTGTTTTTTTGTAATGTAATTTTTGTATATTTTTGTCGTTCATAAGTGCTTTTTGTAAGCCTAATTTAAATAAATGAATTTTGACTTTAACTTATCATACCCGGAATATTAGGCTCTCTCCAAGCGGATACGAAAACTCGTTCGCAGAGAATTCTACTATTTCAATACAAGGTTAATTAAGGACCTTATTAAGGAGAACAGGGGGCCCAAAGTTTTCCAAAAACCACTTGGAAGGAGCATTCTGGTGAAGCTTAATATAGCAGATGGCCAACTACTCACATTACGCCAACAGATCCTGGAAGAGGTTGAGAAATTCTATGGATTTGTCGAGCGCTCATCAGTACAGACCGAAGACAGCGAAGATCTACGTGCCCTACTAAGGCACCATTGTACGTAGGATATGCCGGATGTTGACGTTAGCGAAATTAGTGCAGCACTGAAGCAACTGAGAAATGAAAGGGCCCCGTGGGATGACGGTATTACGACAGAACTCCTAAACACCGGTGGACAACCCATCCTTAGGACATTAGGTGAGCTCTTTTAATGCCGTCATCTACCTGGGAACTACACTGGAAGCGTGGTCCACAAGCTCTCTTGAAGAATTATAGACCGGTAGCGTCTCTGATAAGCGTCGGTGGCGTCCTTCTCCAGATTGTCCAAGAATAAGTTTACTTGGGCTAAAACTTGACCGGCACAATTTCGGAAGGGAAGCTAGTAGGAGGATTCATTTGGGCTGGGCGGCATCAGCAAGTTACATCAGATCTTCACGTCGACGATTCCGCAACGCTTAAGGACAAAAGTCTTTGAGAAATACGTCCTACCCATACCAACATACGCAGATGAGACATGGACACTGACTGCGGATTGGTTCAGAAATTCAAAGTTACTCAACGAGCGATGGAGCGTGCTATGTTGGGAGACTCTTATACATAAAATCAGAAATGATGTTATCCGCAAAAGAACTAAAATTACCGGCATAGTTCGCCAGATTAGCGAACTGAAGTGGCAGTGGGTAATGATGTCGCAGAACCGATGGCCGTTGGAGCAGACGAGTTCTGGAGCGGAGACCGCGTCTTGGCAAGCGTAACGTAGGACGCCCTCCGGCCCGATGGACCGACAACTTGCGAAAAGTCGCTGGTGGAGTCTGGACGAGAAAAACGGAGGACCGGAATATCTGGCGCAAAATGAGACCAATGTCCAACAGTGGACTGCGATAGGTTGAATAGAGAGGGAAAAGGTTTAATCACCTTTCTTGAAGAAGAACACCACCACGCCATTGCTCCTCACCTTTGGTGTCGCACCATCACCGATTCCGGAATTAAAAAGCTTCTGAAGGGTCTTAAGCACTGGCGTGCCCCCTACTTTCAAAAGCTCTGCGGTATATCCGTCGTAGCGGGGGTCTAATAACGCTTAAGCTGTTTCATAACCATCCTAACCTCGGCAAAAAAGCAATGTCATTAAAAAGTTACAATTTATCAATTATTGGTATTGATATTAATCAATTAAGTTCTATAATGAAATAAGACTACTCGCCTCAGCTTTTTCGAAGTCACACTGGATGAAAAAGGCGTTTTATTTCCAATTTATTTTGTATATTTTCTTAAAAAACGTGGTCGCTTGATGCAAGTAAAAGGAGCTTAATTGTTTATTTTTTTTTTTTTTCAATTGTAGCTGTCCATCATGAAAATGATATAGCTTTAAAGCAGCTAAGTTGGCATCAATTAACATAGAGAAATAACTACGTAACTTTGAAATAATACACTGCTGCCCTGTATAGAGATCGACGAGAGAGTTTTCGTATACAGCGTCATTCCTCAGATCGCAGCTGCACCCGCCTGCTGACCGTGATCTGCGGGCGCCTATTTAGAACTATGCAAAAAAATGTAATGGTTCAGTAACATGCCTTACTCCGCGCTCCGGTTATCAGTCGTATTTCTATGGCCATGCACTTGTACTATTATTTATTCCGCGGGCAAGTAAGGTAAATGATGAGTGGTCCATTAGTCGGTTTGCCGCCCCCTGACCGTGCCGCCCGGGGCACGTGCCCCCGTCTGCCCCCCCCTAGATCCGGCCCTGTAAAGAGAATACTTTTCTTGACACATTATTGATGAACAATGGTTGAAAGATGCTGGGACTGTAAACAAATGTTGAAATTATAATTATATAGTGTCTCCTAAGTCGTATTTCCATGTCTGAAATCCAGAATCAACCAGTTTTTGACCACATGATAGATTGTGTATTTTTAAAAGCAAAACATTACTTTAATAATAAGCATTTATTTTCAGATTACAAATTGATCCATTGATTTGTAGTTTTGTAGGCAACTATACTTTGCCTTTAACTTTGCTATCTCTTCTTCTTTATGATTAATTTATAAAACAAAATATTTATGTTTAATTAAATAAAATATTCCCATTGCTGAACATAGTCAAGTGGCATGGTTTAGCCCTAATGGAAGTCTGGTTGATTATTCTTGCTGCAACTATGGTAGTATTTTTTTTTTACTGACTAGAAAAGAATGGATTAAATATTTTGTCTATTCCGTGTTCTACAGTCATGCTTTATTATTAACTATGTGCCAATTCACCCTGCAATGTATGAAGCTAACCCTTATTTTTTTACATGTTCATAGTTTGTCTTCACTTTTTTCTATGATCAAGTTGTCTAAAGTAACATTTTAGGCAAATATATTTGGATTCAAGGAAGATATCATTTTTATCATATGTGGAAGTGAATACTATGAGTTTACTTACTTGCCCCTATAATTGGCAATGAGGCAAGATAAACATATCTGCTTTTTGTTAGAAAACTACCTCAGTGTAATAGCGATTGTGTAATGTTGAGCATTCTGTTCAGACATTATTTATATATCATGCCTTATCATAATGGTTTTACCCAAGTGTGACTCATAAAATGTTGTTGTTTTAATTCCAAACAGTTATATTTATTGAACTCTTGGTTATTTGTGGATCCAAAATCATAATTTATTCATGCTAGTGCTCTTTCTTGCAGATTTATAATGCTTATTATTGATCACCATGTTTCATTAATACGTAATGCATTACATAAATGAATGACTGTCACAAACTAAGATAAACAGTAAACTAACTATATGCACAAGCTCACTCAAATAGTGTCCTCGGCAAAAGTCTGCCCATCGCGTCAGTTGGGCAGAATTTTATTCATGTCGCTTTAAGAATAGGAATACTTTATTTCGTAATCATAGGTATTAAAAGAATGGTACATTTAGTAAGTAAGTATCTCTGTGATCCACCAAATAGGCATACAAATTTATAAAATATTATCATATTTTCACATCACAGTTAAAAAGGGATATAATCCTATTTACATACATAACGTTTTAAATAATTACATCAAATATAAACATTAATTTACAATCTTCTTCTCTCTTCATACAAAACATCATCAAAATATTCATCCAGTTTATAATAACATTTACTTGTCAATAACTTCACTAAAGTACTTCTAAATATTTTGTTGTTAAGTTTTAAAATATATTGTGGAAGTTTATTGAACAGTCTCGATGCCATGCAAATGGCACTCTTTTTCAATAGTGCTGCTTTGCAAATTTTACTTTCTATTATTGGTTTTTATGTTAAGGGCGGGTGGTTAATTTCTTTTGGCTATTCTAATCTGCCCGATGATATGTCAAGTCTCAACTTCTCACTTCAACCTGATGCAGTCCAAAGCTGGACTTAGGTCTCACCCATGGTCCTGCCCCCACCAGCGACCTTTCGCATGTCGTAGGTCCATCGGGCCTTTACAGTTACAATGCCAATAACATTGACTTGACTCAAAAGAGACCAGAATAGCAATAATAACCTGGCCTTGGGTAATAATTCTACAGTGCCAGTCACGCAGTGATTTTGTGTTTGCTTGTATTATAGATGTTTGTTGGTGATGCAATTTTTGCATGCCTCTCGCCCTAAGCCCTCGATCCGGCACGCTATTCATTGAACAATGGACATTGTTGCGTGTTTACAACAGTGCCACTAAACTGAGCGCACTAGAGACTTTCAAACAATGTGCTTTCACTTACAGGACTGTTGTAGTACTTGTACAATGTCTATTGTTTTTGTTGTTGTGTGAGTGTAAAGTTCTGCGCCAAGCGTACGTGGTAAATGTATGAGGGGGCAGCTTAGTAACTATCAGATATGAATAGGATTTTTACTGTGAAAAATTTAAGTGCAAAACTTGCGAAGTTTTGATGAATGATCTATTGCATTAGGGTATGCTGACTGAGATGACTTTATAGCCGGTCTCTCGTATCCTTATCATTGCAGCATATGTCCACTGCTGTACGAAGGCCTTCCTTAATGATTTTCACTAGGACCGTGCTCTAGTCGCGTCTAAACCAGGTCGTCGCTCCATCTGGCGGGGGGTCAGCCTATGCTTCTTTTCCCTTTTCGTGATCGCCTCTCGAGAACCGTTGTGCCCCGTCGAAATTATATTTACTTATCTTATGTCTCCGTGGTCACATGTTCGGTTAGATCGCAGCGGCACCCGAGGGGTCGTGGGTTCGAGTCCCGCGGGGAAACTGCGAAGTGCACTTTGTGTGATTTTTCAGTTTGAATCAGAATTTTCGAAAATATATATACGTTATCCGACGCTATTGCGGTGAAAGAAACAGTGAGAAAATCTGCGCACCCTGCGAGGAGATTCAAAGGATTTGCGTGAAGTCGTCCAACCCGCACGACTAAGGCCTAATCACCCTATACGGGTAGGCTCGTGCCCCTCGGTGGCGACGTTTAATGAGGTGATGATAATGAAAAAGGCACTCCAATTTTATTTTTATATTTGACTAGCTCTGCCCGCGGCTTCGCTCGCATTAAATTCGGGATAACACGGTACTTTAATTTATCACTATATATAGGATTTCCCCTCCCTCCAACTTTAAAGGTTTCGGGTCAATTTCAGATTTTTTTAGCAAAAATATGTTATAGTGAGCTAACCTTAAAAGATAGACATATGCTGTCGCGGACTTTTTTGTAGACCTTAAAAAGGGGAACAATACTCTCATACATGACTTTTGTAAAACTTTAACCGTTTACTCAGCGTACGCAGCGGAAGCTCCAAGTATGAAAAAATACCCCCGATTTTGAAACATTCTTCATTGCTGCTCCGCTTCTATTACTCGTAGCGTGATGATATATAGCCTATAGCCTTCCTCGATAAATAAGCTATCTAACACTGAAAGAATTTTTCAAATCGAACCAGTAGTTCCTGAGATTAGCGCGTTCAAACAAACAAACTCTTCAGCTTATATTAGTATAGATAGGTAATAGATGAGTTTTCTTTGCAGGGTGCTAACGAAGACTGAGCGTTAACGAAGTGGACGGAATCAAATTCGAGGATACGTATGATGCCATAAAGCACCATGTCCAAGGTGCTGCACAAGCTGGGCGACGCGCTGCCCGACGAGCGGCCGCTGCTGTCGCTGCAGATCATCGAGAGCGTGGCCAAGTGCCCCGCCGGGTACAAGCCCGTCAGTCGGACGTACGACGAGGACGCCGACGCGGGGCTGCTCCGCCAGAATGGACTCTTTGGGAAGAAGCCGAGCCACTATATTTGCTTGTCAAAGTCTGAAGGTGAGATGCAGTTTTGTATTGTGGTATGTGTCTTAGAGAAAATAGAGAGAATTAAAGGACGAGTGTTCGAAATCTAAGGCAAAATTATTAGGTGCTAGACTTGATAATAAGTCGTTTAGGTAGATAGTGGTATCGTCCCGTGAAACAAGAGTGTTATGCACTTTTGTGTTTCGGGATGAGGGCATTGTAGCTAGTGAAATTCCCGGGTATAAGAGTCACATCTGTAGTCTCGGATGTCGGGCGCAGTGCGGCATTGATGGAGGATAATAACTGTCTATCAGCTGTTAGTCACCTTCAATGCTGCTCTGTCATGGTTAGGCGTTTAACTTACCATCAGGTGAGCGTCCTGACAGTACTGTACCTTATAACATAAAAAAGACGATATTTATATATTGTTTCTAATCTTTGAAGGATAGGGATGTAAACTGACAAATTGATTGAACTATTATTTTCTGTCTGTTAAATTGATCCTATCAAAGTTAAGGTAGTATATCGAATCCATTAAGAAAAATAGCTCAGATGATTTGTTAGTCCATATTGTAACTATGCCTATTGCTCTACCTAACATGTACTTGGCATTGACGAAGTGCATTGTTCTAAAATTATATCTTCCTGTGTGTAACACGGATCTGTTCTCGTTACTGGCAATCATTGTGCCAAATGAGAGCTGGTTACCGACTGAACTCAGATCTCTGCTTTATTTTACTAGTTTTTTGATTCGATTTCCCATGAGTAGCTTACTGATGATAAAAAACAAAAAGGATTAAATTGACTTCGTGACACAAGCTTTCGAGATTATCTCATGTATGATAAATGTAATGCTTAAAAACATTTATTCACTTTTAATATGTGAGTCAGTACTTGAGTCTTAACTCACATAATCAGTTGTCGTATCGCGGCGTGGCGATGAGTCGATCGAGCGCCTCGTGGTACAGGGTAAAGTTGAGGGCACCTGAGTTCGAGCTAGATCGCCTATGAATGGACAGACCTAATAAAAGTGGATTGTTCCCTGTACGTCTGCACCAGAAAGGCGGCCATCGGACAAGAATGGCGGGGTACTTTTAGGCGAAACAACAGCTGAAATGACGACAACGACCACTCTGTCAAGATGGTTAGGCAGTAGATATATGTTTATATTACTGCTATAACTAAACGTAGAACTATTAAATAACGTAATGCGAATTCAACAGCTGTTAGAGCAATGTGTAGGTCGAGGTTACAGAGGCATTCATGATGACGTTAACTTAAAACAAGTTCGTGTTCACACGCGAGAATGCAGAGTTACTTGATAAATGCAATGTACGTGCCGTTATTGTTCCGGATGACAAAGAATGGAGCATCATATATAATATTGATAGCTTCACTTGACGCACGGATTAAATTGTGTCCTCCGAACCACGAAATCGTCTATCTTTTCACACAATCAGGTGAAGCATCTTGCAATGATCCTACTCGAATAACCAAAATGGCAAAATCGCACAAAGTAACTCACAATGCCATCTCGATGGGCAGTTACGTTTTATATTTACAATGATATCTGTAGGTGCAGCATTCCTGTATAACAAAATAATTAAAGAGATTAATTAACATATATGAGAGAACGTAACACGAATGTAAGAAATGTTTATTTAACTGGATTCTATCTAAGACTACTAATTCTACTTAAGTAACTTTTTTCAACCTATTGCAACCCACTCCTGGACATAGATCTCCCCATTTTGTGCCAGAAGTGCCTTGTCAACATCATATTAAATTATTATTTATAATTTGGGCTTGAGTTTGAGAACTATTAGGCGACCGGTCAGAATACGTAATTATTGTCACTTGAAAAAATAAAACATCATCTTAATGAAACCGATTAAAACTAATAATGACACTTAAGTTATGAAACTAAACATCGTTAAGAGTACTAAGAATTATAGCAGCTGGAGGACGTTTAACGTCGCTTTATTACGCTCTGTTATGGGAAACTTAAGAACACTCACACTTTTATGAAGTGCGGTAAAATGAAAGAAAAAAACTAACAAAGGTTCACGCTATTCGATCTCTTCGATTTTTTCTTTTTTGAAACTGATTGTTTTTTGTTTTGTGTTCTTTTCTTTCTATTAGCAAATGTTGTACAATGAAAGACATTATCAATCTTCATCTTAGTCAATTATATTTTTTTATCAATATCTCGAGTAACAAGGAGTAGGAATGTTCTATGTTGTGTTCTTCTAACGTTACAAAAAGCACGCTGTCATTATAGTGTGCACCTCGTAGAAAAACATGTCTTATCTTCTATAATATAAAAATGAATCGCAAAATGTGTTGGTAAGCGCATAACTCAACAACGCCTGAACCATTTTGGCCAATTCTTTTAAAATGTTTAAAATGTTCGTTGAAGTCCAGGATGGTTCTTACGGCGAGGAAAAATCGAATAATTGCCGGGAAAACCCTAAAAACAGCCCTTTTCTTTTTCACATACAAACTTTTCTAACTAAAACGTAGAATCAATTTGAGCTTTATTGCTATTATAATATAAAGTTCATTAAAATTACTTACTTTTAAATGCGTATAGTGTTTTATTTAATTATTTTTAATTCACACCGAATTATTACCAGGGTGACGGTTCTGTTCAGGATAATTTTTGCAAAGAATATAAAAGAGGTAGGAACAAAACACTGCCACATTACTAGTTTTTCTGACAGGACGAAGTCTGTCGGGTCAGCTAGTTAGGGATACAATGTACTACGCGCCTATCACTTTTAGGGTTTCTCAAAGAACGCTTTTCAAAATGTATGCCATAATTTGAACCTTTTGTCATACTGTGAAGGTTGAAAACCAATAAAACCATATTTTTAGTCCCAAAATGTTTTTCTATTAATGTTAGCTTAATTATTGAGTCTATAAAATTAGGAACAAGACATCAAATGGTGGTAGACCACCTGTTATTCTGTCACAAAGACTTGCGGCATACGAAAGCTTTAAGTAAACTGTCGTGATACCAAAGTTCATCATCATCATCATCAGCAGCTTATTAAATGTCCCCACCGAGGGGCCCGAGCCTACCCGTATAGGGTGATTAGGCCTTAGTTGTCCACGCGGGCTCAATGCGGACTCGGATTCGAATCTCTTCGCAGGCGTCCATGAAGGTTTCCTCACGATGTTTTCCTTTACCGTAAGAGCGTCGGATAACGTACATATATTTTCGAAAATTCGAGTTGGTATCTCAAAATGATTACCCAGACTTATAGTGCATTGCCCGAGTCGCAGACGATTGCCCTTTGCCGGGGCGAGACGGGCTTGAATCAATAGAGCTAGACGATATGAGTTAATGTGGGCCGGCCCTTAGCTGCCTCTCGGCTCCATTAACAAAATGCCGCTTGGGGGTCTCGTCGAAAAACGACGTATATATGAAATGCAAATTTGGGTAATTTTAAAAAATTAAAAGGAATCGCCAGATTTTGAGAACAACTGACAGTATTAGTCTAATTGAGTTTAACAGATAATATAATATATTCCAGTTTTACATATTAGGTTTACATGTTAATTTACCCGAAGACACGAGTTTAATATGTTAAGTTACACTGAAGACTTTTAATGGAGAGAAAAATGTTAAAATACGAAGAAAACAATAAAAACAACACTTACAAACCAGTCTGTTTCCAGCTGGAATTCGGCGCCAATCGAAACGGACCCATTTGGAGTTTCTGTAAAGTTGGTCATGGTTATTATCAATGCGTTTTTTTAAGCTTGTGTATTATACAGTATCGCTATCAGACTGTCTACTTTGTTAGGACATTGCAGACTGAATCCTTATTGTCTGAAACAAGATGATTCCGTGCTTCGAAGGGCACGTTAAGCCGTCGACTCCGCTGCAATCTTAGGATTAGAACTTAGACTTAGGATTGTGGTGATAACGACTACAAGTCGTTAACACCTGTCAATCCGTACTGAGTCCTGTGGTGGGTACGGCCAATCTCCCTATAGATCTATATTTTAATTTATAATAAAAAATACATTAGAATAAACTTGGTTTATGAGTTGTATTGATACTTGTAAATTATTCGTGATTATTTTCACCTATTTTAGAGCGTCGGTGGCTCAATGGTGTGGATGTCGCCTTCCTACCGGAAAGGCTGAGGTTCAAATCCCGACACGTACCAATGTGTTTTTAAATTTCGAAAATATATGTACGTTATCGACGCTCTTACGGTGAAGGAAAACATCGTGAGGAAACCTTCATGCACGCCTGCGAAGAAATTCAAAGGTTGTGCGTGAAGTCGTCCAATCATCACTGGGCCCGCGTGGACGACTAAGGCCTAAATCACCCTACACGGGTAGCCTCGTGCCCTCGGTGGACGTTTAACGAGCTGATATGATGATTTTCACCTAAAACAAATATGTATTTGAATTTAGTAAATAACTTTGTTTAAAAAAAAATACTTTTCGGTTGGCAAGCTTTTAGTTAGTGCATAAAGTTCAATCAATATACGCTGAGGTCGACGAACTTGCGCTAATCAGCTGTATGCTGACGTTGTCCGGGTACAAGGGCTTCTTTATTTTCATGTGTTATCGTAATTATTTAATATAAAGGTCTTCCTTAAAAAGATTTTTCTTTCTTCTATTTTTTGTCTGATTAGATTAGACTGATTAATAATCTGATTAGTGTTCGCGTTGTGATTAATTCATTATAATAATAATTAACTGGGCGTTATTATATTATTATAATGAATTAATTTTACTTAGGTAGATTGTAGGCTGTTAAAATAGATTATCATAAATCCGATAATCAATGGGACTTATGTTTGGTATCCGGCTGATAAGAAATAAGACCATGATAATCGGAGACATAGATAGGCCCTAATTATCGCCAAAAAACTTTTATCATCAAACAAAAATTGGAGCAACAATAACCCATTATATGGTACAGTTGGCGTAAGCGATCACTTTCAGACAATCTTAACGTGATGGATGACAAGGCTCAAGTATCCTTACACCGAGAAATTTGAGGGGAAATTTTTCGTCATTTCATTCAATAGGCTAAGGTTGCCTGAGACTCGTAAGTCTGTAAATTGAAAACTTACATTTCTATGCTTCCCCCTATGTTGGTTATCTTCAACCTATCGCAGTCCAGGGCCGATTTTAGTCTCCTCATATCATCATCACTCATTATATTTCCCCACCGAGGGGCACGAGCCTACCCGAATACGATTGGCCGACTTCAGCGAAACTTTTGAATTTCTTCGCGTCGTCGCGTATGCAGGTTTCCTCACGATGTTACCTTCACCGTAAGTGCGTTGTGTAAACGTAATATAATTTGTAAAATACATTGGTATGTGGCGGGATTTGAACCTG
>PQWD01008812.1:0-132343 GCA_019425675.1 Leucinodes orbonalis
TTACTCTCTTCGGTAACTGTTAATTTAATCTCGACAGACATTTTTATGAATGAAGGAGGTGTTCGTATTAGCTTGACGCAGAATCGACTTGAGATTGTACTGTGTTAATCTACTTTTATATGTCATTTTTCTAATGTAATATTTTATTTGTAAATAATCAAATTTAAAATCTGAAAATTTAATTATGAATTTAAGAGACTCAAAAATAACGTTTCACATCGTTTTCACTATCAAAAATATATTACACGCGTACATTTTGAAATATTAATAAGAAAACTAATGTAAAGTGTAAATTAATAATATATCATGAGTTTTGTACTATAAACTTCTTCTTATTCATAATATCGAATTGAAAGTTGCTGATAGTGCCATCTAGCGTCGAGTAGCAAATCTAATGCTAATAAATCAATATTTAGAAGTTTTTTATTGCTTTTTAAAATAAATGTTTTTGCAATATTCTTACCAAATGATATTGACCTTATATACAATCAAATAGCACAATAAAACAACGTAATAGATTTTTAGTTCCAAAGAGAATCGGGAGATGGCACTAGTTACTCTATTTCTAAAGTGCAAAGGCAACTCGAGTATGGAGGTAATATCTTTATGAAGGTATGCATGTGAATAAAACATTCTACAGGAATATATGATATATAAAAATATACAATATGCTTTACAAAAATTATATTTTAATTATAATTATGTTGCCTTTTACATAGGTAGGTACTTATCATAAGTAAATCTATGTAGGTAGGGAAAAAATGTGAAAAAAATAATATAACTCTATTAGGCAATCTTATATACAACTACTACAGCCTTTACATCCACTGCTTTTCAAGCCCTTTCTTGTATTAAATCAATGAATATTCCGGACCGTACCAACAATGCTAGTTTTTTATTAAAATAGCTCTCCAAAATTCCTTTACAAAACACCTACACAATACAATAAAACGTTTAATCCAAAAAGCCACTAATGAAAGAATAAGCTATTCAGATGGCTATCGGTCGACTCAGGGCAAAGGAGCGCGCCGAATATCCTGTCATTTCTCCATTCGGCTTAACAAAAAGACATCGAGCTTGGTGTTTATCTTCAATCGGCACCCTGTTACTCGTTCCACGTGAAGGTTAACACCGATTCATTAAAAAAACGACACGTGTAGACCCCCAAAAGACTGAAAAACGACGATGTGAACTGCAAAAAGACTACATTTCGGTTACTGAGCGGCGCCTAGCGGGTGCTACGGCGGCGTCGGTGAATGTCGGCTCATTTACAGCATACGACACGATTTTTATATATATATTTTATAATTATCAGCATATTATCATAAAAGACTATACATTATACCAGAAATAAATAAATCTTGTACGCATTTATCCTCTATTCTATTTCTGTTTTTATTTCTATTGTAATTATAAATATATTATAAATTATATTTTGTTAAATTCATATTTTTCTAATAGATATACCCATTTATTTTTCTTTTAATATGAATACAATACAGCACAATAAACGACGATAATATTTGAATTACAAAGTTGAGCAAGCGGAACCTTAGGTCAAAGATGTAGACTAACCCTGTGTCACCGAGCTCCGGACCCACAAACAAATACATATTTATTAGTTATATTACAAGGACTTCAATCTATCCCTTTTTTTTCCCACAGCCAATGCTGAGGCAGAGTTCTTTTTGACAAGAGAAGATACTGCATACTTAGATTATCTTTCCTTTTTCTCATTTATTTTTTCCTCACCTCTATGTAGATATTTTTACATTGTTTAACTTTTCTGTTCACTGTTATATTTTGTCTCTTTTTATTGTTGTCTTTCCTTAAATGTGTATGTGTACAATGTTGGTATATGACGTAGTGTTTACGTTTTGTCAAATAAAGCATTTTTCTTTCTTTCTTAGATTGCCTTCGCTTTTTGGTAAATAAATAAAGAAAAGATTTATGTAACATTTTAATTAATTATTTGACGGTGATATCTTATACTTACGTTTCCATTTTTCGTATCAGTCGAACATCACACACATTAAATGGCAACCAGCCAATGTGTAACATATGGCATGATGGTTATAATAATAATAATAATGCGTTTATTTGTAAGACACAGGTAAGTAAAAATGTTTTACAGTTGGTAAGTGTCATATTAGAGGATGTAACACCATGTCTTGCCATTAACAGGCGTACAAATGTTTAAAAAAATATTTAATTACAATTTTTAATACATATAAAATTTAATTGTGTTGGGATTTATTGTATTACAGGTATGTACCACTACTGAATTTATATGTCAAACAATTACTAGAATGTCAAACTTATACAAAATGTCAAAAAAAATTACAATAAGAAATGTCAAACTAATTAAGAAATGTCGAAATATACCTTTTTTATCATAACATTAAATATATCATATACTGAATAAATTAAAACATTAATAACTATTTCATTAAAAATTATAACATTAAATATAAATATTACATTTAACACAAACCACATTCAAAGTTGGTCTGTTAAAAACTCCGTCAGCGTATAATATCCTTTTTTTGTTAAAAGTGATAGTAATTCCTTTCGAAATAAATTGCCATTCTTATTTTTTGAATCTATAGGCAATTTGTTAAAAATTTTTGGGGCCATGCAGAAAATGCTATTACTTTTAAGGGAAGTCTTTGCAACAGGTGCTATGAGCTTGCTTCCATGACGCCGGCTTTTCTTTAGCTGACCATCGGATAATAAAGGAAACAGATGCTGATTTCTCCTAACAAACATTGCAGTTTCGTAAATGTATAGAGATGGCACGGTGAGTATCTTAAGCTTGATGAAGTGAGGTCGGCAACTGTCTGTTTTCTTTAAAAATAATGGCCCTTATACACTTTTTTTGGGCTCTAAAAATGTCTAATTTGTCAATACAGTTTCCCCAAAATATTATACATATCGTAACATGGATGCGACATAACATTATAAGCGGTCAACACGGTTTCAATATTTGCTATTTTTGCTAAAGCTTTCAAAGCAAAAACAAAGCTATTTAACCATCGCGCTAACCATCGTACAACACAACGATAGATAATTTTGGATCTTGGCGTATGCAAGAGGTATGTAAGTATTTTGAAATGAACAAAATCATGTTACAGGCCACCTGGCGTACATACCTATGTACAATGACCACATAGTTACAGGTTTACGTCTGTGAGCAAAATCACAGAAAGGACGAGAGTAAAAATAAAACACTGAACATAAAAACAATGATCAAATAGTTCCAGAACAAAGGGAAAAATTACACAGATCAACAGTGGTCAAATGGGCCCAGTCTCAGCATAAGCTGGAGCGCTGGTATTCTAACAAGGCCCAGGTGACGCTATAATCATATTTCTAACTAATAGTACAAATATATACGTAGATTAAAAAATATTTATTTAAGATTTTTGCTTTCAACCTACCGTATAAGCAGATGACGTATTTACTAAATAATCTATATGTTAACGCTGGCTATATCATCGTAAGATTGATATTTAGCAATCGTATATTGTAAACGACCCATTTAGATGTCGGCACTGATATTCGCGGCGCGTAGTTTTGTTCGGTCGTCAGCGCGCACACCTAATTTATACGCGTTGGCTCCGATACAATGATCTATTGCATACACACCTCTACGTTTTATACTTTTGTCAGATTGATTTAAATTTTAATTCGATCCCTTCGTATTTAAGTTTAATTCATTGTTGCAATTATATTATCATAGTTATTTATTTATTATTATGGGATTTTAAGTAACTTATTTATTTAACAAATTTTTTATTGGAATCTAACATATCCTAATCCACCTATCTATAACTAAGAGGCACCAATACGTAAGCTTAGCATGGCTAAAGTGTTTTTAGATTCCTTTCACCTTTTTTATGCGTTAGACGACAACACTTCTGGATCACGCCCCTGTTGCAATTTTCTGGTGGATGACGATAGCTAAAGCTCAACTAGTACCTCAAGGACAGGTTATCCACCGGCTTTCCTGTACGCTACTAAATGTATACTTGAGATATATAATTAGTAATTTTATAAGGAAAAATCTTTATAAAGAGGCTGTACTGAAAAATGGCTGTAAAAAACAGGGAGTGAATATTATAAGACTTCATCCGGTGTAAACCGTCCGTAACCACGCCCCGCGTGTCTGCACGTCACCCTCGCGTTCTACACAACGAGATATTGTTCAGTTTTGACAGATCGTATGATGTTCACCGCTGCCATAAAGCCGATACACATCTGCGGTCGCCCGTGTGAATGGGCCCGATGCGAGATAAATCAACGTTAATAGGTCCTACGTGAGTATAGCCTTTTTTTCGGCGTTTGATATGACAGGTCGATTTTATGGTATGGTATATTTCGTATAAAATATATTTTTGGAATTAGATAAATGGATTTGCCGAAATATGACTTGTTCTAGCTTGTTATAGAACTTTTAAATACAAGTTAAGTAATACTCATTTTTTTCAATAATATTAGCTGAACCCGAAAATACGGTTTCGAAAGAACTATGATTATAAACTGATATCAAAACACATCCGGCTGACAAGGTTGCCATGATACAATGAAAATTATGAAACAAGCCAATATATTCTTGAGATTTTATTTAATTTGTAACCTATAAGTATTTAAGGAACTCTACATTTTTGTTGGTCTGTGGTAATACTTAAAAACTCATTGTCCCATGGTGCATCCTGCCGAACAACGAACAATGCTATGAACGACCCCTAACCAGATGAGGCCAGTGGCGGGAAGCCGATACTGCCTTCCTAACGATAGCCGAGACAAGCGATGATCTTTACTTGAATAGATTAAGAAAGATATAGCGCTCTAAACGATAAATAACGTCATCCTTTTCAAACTCAATTTAAGTAAAGATCAACGTTGAGTCGTCGTTGAGAATACGGGCCTAAAAGTGGAAAAAGTTGACTTTTCGTGCAAATTGGCTTAAGACCTTAACCCTAATCAGGAAAATTATGTCTATATTTTGACTTATACGGCTTTTTTAGTATCTTAATTGTGATGTTAACAATTTCCGGTGAACTGTTCGCTCTTCACTTTTATCAATTATCAAAATATTAATTAATTATTAACGCTTTTGTTAATCTATTGATTCTATGTTCTATATTGTATTTTATTGTATTATAAATCTATACAGGATTTTGAAAAGGTCTTAAGTCAATTTGCCCAAAAACCCTATATATTGCACTCTTCGTTAGAAAGACAGGATAGATGTATAATACAGCTAGAGATCGGTTCATAAAATCTTTCGGAAATCAAAACTGCAGTATTTTACTGCAGTTAAAATAGTTAAGTTATAGAACGTCGGTGGCTCAGTGGTGTGGACTGTCGCCTTCCTACCGGGAGGGCTGAGGTTCAAATCCCGACACGTACCAATGTATTTTCGAATTTTCGAAAAATATATGTACGTAATCGGACGCTCTTACGGTGAAGGAAAACATCGTGAGGAAACCGTCATGCACGCCTGCGAAGAGATTCGAAGGCTTGTGTTGAAGTCGTCAATCCGCACTGGGCCCGCGTGGACGACTAAGGCCTAATCACCCTATACGAGTAGGCTCGTGCCCCTCGGTGGGGATGTTTAATGAGTTGATGATGATGAAAATAGTTAAAAACTGTTTTCTTTCTAATCACTATTTAATTTATCAAGCTAGAAATAGAATTATTATTAATTTATTTACAATAGAACAAACAAATCAATTCAGTACTTCAGGAGTCAAGCGAAAGCAAAGCTCACTCTTGTTTATTTCGTTTTTTTTTGTGTCATTATTATTCCAGCAAAATGCAACTGCAGTACAAAATGATTTTGTGCGGTGCGATTATCATTAGAATCAATTATTTCTCCATTTACGCATATATAAGGAGGTATCTTTACTGTAAGCTTTAGTGTAATGTTGGTATAAACGCATGTTTTATATTTTCGTTGCTAGCCGTCATGAGTTATACAATATTGAAAGTAATTATAGTTATTTCTGCCGTCCCCTTAAAGTTATCCAGTCTACTTCTAAGCTGTTTAGGTCTGCTCCATTTGATAACCTGGTCCTCCGCTTCTCTTATCTAGCCTCCACCAGCAATCCGTCGGTTCATCTGGCCAGGGGAATATCTAACACTACTATAAAGTATACTTATTCTATATCTAATATAGCTGCTGCCTTGGTAGAGTGACGTCAAATATTATTTTAACACCTTCTAAATTATTTATTATTGTTAAGTTCAACGTATAACAAAGCAGCAATGATTTTTAAGTTTCAGAAACAATTATCACTGAAAGCATTAATGGGGATAACGCATTTCGTAACAGTGTGATTGTCTAGGGGCCCTTAAATTTTGCGATCACAAAATTAATAGGAATATTAATAATTCATATTCATCAAGCCTTATATCTTTAGGCTGTATGACAGCTGGAAGTTAAACCGCGACTTTAAGTCACAAGGCTTCTCAATGTCGGTAATTTTTTGTGTACATGATCGCATTTTATGCGCTATCAAGAATATCTGCACAATGTAAAATGTCTACATTAAAAAGCATTTTATTATGCGTGTCTCTATTAATGAGCACATATACTTCCACCGGTACAAGTATGCCACTATTTATTTAATTATCAGTCTACATTTCAAAAGAAATTCTTATTATATTCAAGCATTCCTACAACCGTGAGGAATTAACTATGCTCATTTATAATTTAATCTATTTATTTTTCAGCAGTTAGTTGCTTTTACATTCTTAGACCTGTATCCTAGAACGAGACTCAAGCGATGACCTTTTACTTAAGTAGAGTGAGAAAGGGATAACGCTCTATACGATAAATGGTACCATCTCTTTCTTATTCAATTTAAGTAAAGATAACGGTTGAGTTTCTTCGGGCCTAAATACTTGAGTACGAATGTATTTTTGTGGATCCGGTTTTCCTGAAGTAACCAAAACAATTGATATGATGTATATAATGTGATGGTCGTGACTCAAAATATTCAACACGCTTGGGCACTTACCGCCAGCTCTTAAAAGAGTATTACTATAATACTTAGCATTTTATAGTACAAAAAAGCGAAGTAACATTATAGTAATACCGTTTTAAGAGATGGCGGTAAGCCACCAATTCACGATACATCTTGACGCGAAGCGAACAAAGCTCTGTCTATACGCAAACAATCATTGGCTCAGCGCGGTAAATAATAAAAAATGTCCACTGACAATCACACAGCACCATCTAGCCCCAAACTAAGCATTAGCCTGTAATATGGATACTAAACAACGGATAAACATACTTATATACTTTTTTTATAAATACATACATATAATGCACAAAAATATTTGTACAGTCCGGAGATCGAACCCGAATTAGACCAGATGGTCAATATGGAATTAAAATTTACATTTATTTTATATTAATCTATCATTGTAGTTTTCTCTTTGGACGATGAATTTGTAAATCATACGCGATAACATATAGAGATTACATGTGCGTAGACGGAAGGAAGGCTGAAGTGTTGGAAGCTAGCTGTGACTGGAAATCAAAATAATAAAAGAGGATGGCAAACTTTTGATGTTATTTTTTGTGACTTTGGAGTTGAATGAAGCACTCGTACGTTTGTAAGTATTTTATTTAATTTTATAATTTTGTCCTCTTGATCGGCAGGACATAACTTGTGTAGAGCAGGAATATTTATTCCTAGGTTTATAAAACCCATACTCTACTGACAGCCCATAAGATAACTAAAGTTACCGACATAGCCCGCCGGATCAGCAAGTTAGCAAGTGGCAGTGGGCTGGTCAAGTATGTCGCAGAACCGATGGCCGTTGGAGCAGACAAGTTCTGGAGTGGAGACCGCGTCTTGGCAAGCGTAGCATAGGACGCCCTTCGGCTCGATGGAGCGATGACTTGCGAACGGTCGCTGGTGGAGGCTGGATGAGAAAAGCGGAGGACCGGGATGTCTGGCGCAAAATGGGGGAGATCTATGTCCAGCAGTTTACTGCGATAGGTCGAAGAGACAACACTTTCAAGCACCTGTGGGGAGACCAGTGGTGGTATCCGTTGTGCTCTTAATCAGTCGTCACCAGGCGACATAACTAAAATGTGTAAATTCGGTATATTTTTAGTTAATACACTTGACACATATGTCTTTTTTGACCCATAACTATAAGTAAATAGTTTTTGTAGGCGATATAATAAACATCAAATACATTATTACATCAAAACATAATTCGGTACCATATTAATTGAGTAAGTCGGCGTTGATTCGCAATGTTACGTACTAATTAGCTCTCAAACTAAAAATAGAAATTATCAGTCACATAGCTGGAATAGAGGTATGTTTACATCATATCTCACAAAAAAAACATCATATATTTTGTTGACTTTATTGAAAATATGTACTTATTTTTATCACTATTTCATTCATAGGTAGGAAACGAGCAAACGATATAATTGAGGTTTAGTGATACGGTCACACAGCTGACCGTATCACTAACATCAACTATATCGTTAAGTAAGTTAAGTAACGATTGCGTTGCTGTCCTTTAACCTTTTTTACCGCCAGGATTCCAGACAAAATAGAAAATCTGTTGTTTTGTTGGATATATCAGTAAAGGCGGGTAAAGGGTTAAGAAGTAAGTGGTCTTGCGATAACCTTAATCATTTGGTGAAACACAACTTGAAGCCTTTCTTAATTTTTATTAGTCCCGCCCTGTAATAACATCGTAAACGACGTCGCCGAGCGCATACATATTTCGTACCACAAAAGAGCTATGGAAAACAAAAGAATTAACACTCAATGACATGGAAAAAATCGCAAAATTAAAATCATATCATCCATTCAGGAGCTAAGATGCCATACAGACATGTCAAACTTATAACATGCTGTCGTTTTTCGACAAAAAACAACGCATGTTGTGTTTCGATGACAAGGGATCCAAAATTAAGGGGCCCCTTTCCCTTCCTTTTCCCTCTCCCTTCATCTCTTAAAGGCTGGCAACGCTCTAGAAGCTCCTTCGGAGAGGAGGAGCGGAGAGCATCCATGTATAATAATATACCATAAGCTTAAGCATGAGCATCTACTCGTTTTCTAGCATATAAAATAAATGAATCAATATTTGTCAGTTTACAAAAATATAATATATTTCACTAGGCGGTAGACTAGGTCTAGGTAGATACCGTCCCGTAAAATAGGAGTGCTATGCACTTTTTTTGTTTCAGGCAAAAGGGCACTATAGCCGGTGAAATTGCTGCGTATGAGAGACGTTACATATGACGTTCCGATCACTGTCGCCATCGCGGCAGACAAAGTGCGTAAAGCATCCCAGCAGAACACATCAATCGAGATTCGGCGGGGGCCATCGTCGTGAGTCCCTGTAGGTTCGACCAGTCCTTATTCGCGCTACCGGCACGGTCGCTTTTCTCCCCAAACGTTTCTAGGTTACCTAGCTTCCCCCTGCAACGCCCTAAGCCGAGGTTCGCAGACCCACTCTGGGACACCCTAGGCCCGTTGCATAACATTTTAGGCTGAGGCCTTCTGCGCTCGACAATTTTCCGGTGAAGTTGTGTAGGCACCTGCAGCCAACAGTGATAAATAATTCCGAAAAAAAAAAGTTACATATTGTGTCATCTTGGTGACGGGCGTAGGACAGTGTTCAAAAAGGAGAGGTACCTACTACTTTATTAATTTCCATCAACACTCCATCTATCATGATGTCAGTCATGGTCAGGCGTATCACTGACCACCATGTGAGCGAGCTAACTGTCCCGTTCACATTAAAGATAGACATACAAAAAAAGTATTTTTAAATCCTGTGTAAACCTAATACATACATATGTTATCTTCGGCTCACGCTTGACACCTTCCACAAAGCAATTGTGTATTCTGCGTGCCCACTACGACGCACGTCGTAAAACGCATTGACATACCTAATAACGTTTTATGCGATGAAATGGCAGAGCAAAAACAATGATGCGTGCAATAACATAGGTTTTGTAACAATCCACCTCGGGTTATTGTCTTAAACATTCCTGTCTCTTTTATATAATCTGAGCTTTCACTAATGGTGATTATGATAAGTGTTGTATGTACATAGATATTCTTCCTATTCAACCTATCGCAGTCCACTGCTGACATAGGTCTCCCCCATTTCGCGCCAGATATCCCGGTCCTCCGCTTTCCTCATCCAGCCCCACCAGGCAACTTTTCGCAAGTCGTCGGTCCATCGGGCCGGAGGGCGTCCTACGCTACGCTTGCCGAGACGCGGTCTCCACTCCAGAACTCGTCTGCTCCAACGGCCATCGGTTCTGCGACATACGTGACCAGCCCACTGCCACTTCAACTTGCTGATCCGGCGGGCTATGTCGGTAACTTTAGTTCTCTTACGGATTAAATCATTTCTGATCTTATCCCTAAGAGAGACCCCGAGCATAGCTCGCTCCATTGCGCGTTGAGTGACTTTGAACTTGTGAACCAATCCCGCAGATAGATATTCTTATTATTTCTTAATTATATATATCTATGGGAACTTATACCTACTCAATCATATTCCATACACATACTTAGTCCGAGCGTAAGTTTTTATTCCCCGGGGTGAACGCATTTTTAAAGTTACTTTGTGCGACTTTTCGCTACATAACATTGAAGGCTTAATTAACTCATCATCAGCTCAATAAACATACCCACCGTGGGGAACGAGCCTATCCGTATAGGGTGTATAGGCCTTAGTCGACCACGCGGGCACAGTGAAAGAAACACTTTTTTGTCGTGCACAGGTTTTCTCACGATGTCTTCCTTCACCGTAAGAGCGTCAGATAAACGTACATATAATTTCGGATATACATTGGTACGAGGCGAGATTTGAATCTGCAACCTTCAGATCAGAAGTCCAAACTAATGAGCCACTGACGCTCTTATATATTCAATCAAAAATCTCATATTTAAGCAACCTCGTTTATCCTTTTATCATCATATCATTATTCCGAGTAAATTTGAAAACTTCATGCCATCACGGGTTACAATTAAGTTTTGTTAAATGATCAATCAAACGATAACTAGTTTTTGATATCTTCCTGCAGGACTTACGCCTTTTTTAACAGCACAGCCTAACGCGGATTTGTGTGCGTAGGTTTAGATATTTCTAAATATAATGCTTTTTTTATATTTCTAAATTTATTAACTCTTAAACGTTATAAATAAAACTACAGTGATATTATAAAATCATTATTAGCGTCTATCCAATCATTATAACAACTTATTAATACAAAGTAGAAAGTCGGTTAATAAATAAAGGGTGCTCGTGATCGATCCCCATGAAAACATTTGCGTGCGATCACACGAATAGGTTATATTTATGTATATACAAAAACCAAACCCAAAGTTATAAACATAAACTTTATATAATATAACTTGTATTATATACATAGCTGCTTACAAAGAGGCTAGACAGCGTTGTGTGCATGTCTGTGGCTATTCGTTTAGTAATATCTCCTACTGGAGTTAGCCACTCCTTACATACCCAAGACGTGATAATCTTAACATCTTCTTAAATTCAACTCACACCACCATTCAATGGGCAAAACGGTAATTTAATTTTTATTAGTCCCGCCCTGTAATAACATCTAAACGACGTCGCCGAGCGCATACATATTTCGCACCACAAAAGAGCTATGGAAAACAAAAGAATAAACACTCAATGACATGGAAATGTTACAAACACCTACGTCTATATATCCAGACGAAGGTGCGAGCTCAAATTGGAATGAACTCTGCAATTAGGGCAATTACAGACAGGTCCGAGCATCCTCTCAGGATGTGTGTGGGCGATATCTTACTGAACGAGCGGTACAAATATTACGTATGTTTTCTCGAGAATTCCATAAGCTTTTTAGGTTTGCCTATAATATAGGGATAAACATTATTGATAAATTGCTGTTGAGTAGCTGCATTGAACCTTGAAAATGTGTACTACTTATTTAGTAGTAAAGCTTATAGAGTCCAGTCCAAAGCGTGTGTGTTATCTATTCAGATCAGAACTAATAATGAAATATGTGGTAGTAGGTGTTTAGTTACGAATAATTTTCAATAACGTTGCTTTACAATAATCAGTTTCTTTTATATAGGGTCTTCCCTATATAAAAGAAGCGTTAAAAGTTAATGTACAATTAAAATTATTAAATGTCTTGACATTTATTCTAGAATAATGTAAAATGAACGTTATGCGCATACTTATGACTTCGAACCCTAATGATTTTCCACAGATCATCGTATAGATCCTAGTATTTACATTATGCTGAATATCTGTCATTTTTCGGTCATAGTATGTAATACATAAAGTATAAAGGTACTCTGTAGTTTTGAATATTCTAACTAGCTTAGTAAGTTGATTTTGCAGACTCAATCACCTGATTGTGTAAAAGGAAAGCTAATGATGAAAGATGAAACGTTAAGTCGTCGATCTCTGCTGCCAATATGGTGATAGTTCTGAAAAAACACGTCAGAGGTTGAATATCGGTTTCTCAGATTTCAAATTCATTGGATGGAGTGGAATTTAATTTTGATGAGCAAAATGACATAGTGGTAAAAGAATATCTTTTAGAATTCTTTCTCCAAGCGAACTTCACTTAAGGCATATGTAATGGTCATTAAACCTAACAACAACGAAAAACCACTCAGAAAATAAAACCAAAACATCATACGCGTGTCAATTTGCTCACGATTTGTGTTCCAAAACCACCGTTTCCCATTAAGCCCACCAAAAGGTAGCGGCGTGTCATCTTATCGGCAATAAACGAGCTCGAAATGACCAGCGGCCATTGCCAGCCAAATAAACTCTCATATAAACAAAAGTCAAACTTTGTTTCTGTAAAAAATTAACACCCTTTATCATTGTAATCTACCTCTCATACCTTCAATGTACCTCTCATTATCCTTATACGAAGCCGGAGGGTCACTCACAAAGAACGTATTTCAAACGGAAAGCATCCAATACCTAAATCAGCTCTCAACAATATAAATTTCGCATTGACACACATCGGCTCTGCCATAAATATCAGCGTCTTTTTGTTTCCTACAAACATTTTTATGTGGACAACTTCAAAAAATACTTCCCAAATAACTCTGGACGTGTATAAATAAAGCGGTGTGGTAGTAAACGTCAATAATATGCAAAATAATGGATGTTAATCTTTTTGGGTTATGTGATTTGCGAGCGTGCTGGCTTCAAAGTTTAGCCGACGAGGCTAAAGTATGTGGAATTGTTTATGCTTGGTTGGAAATGCTGAACAGCTAACGTTCTCGTTTGATGTTAGTTGTAACCATTTATTACCGATAGATTACATATCCAATTTTTTCAACCTCCTTTGTTATTTATTTTTTAGCGTAGGTTAAAGCGTTGTACTGGGTTTTGTTTTTTAAAGCTTAAAGAATTTGCAAAGCCGAACAATGTTTTTTTTAATCTTTAAAGGCACAATATTAAGAAGTCTGCAATTTAAAAATAATTTATTTGTTTCGATATTTATTAATGTAAAAAGAATTGTGATTTCTTTATCCTGTATACTTAGCAGGAAACTGTTCACGGCTAGCTAAGATCTCACCTAAAGGTTTTCTCTGAAGAGACTTACTAACTAAACAAAAATTTCGGGTCTCTATTTTTTTTTCAACTATTTCAATCACTTATGAAACATAATGTAACCTTATTCATAAAACGCTATAAAATGTTCTCCAATAAAAAATATATAATGTATTATTGGTTTACTTTGATAAAAAGGTTTCTTGATATCGCCTGTTTTTAAAATGTTATAATTTTGCTCAAATATTGAACAAAAATTTGATAATTATTAGGGACATGTACATTTCTGCCAATAGTTTCATCTTTTGACTATAATATTTCAACTGTTTAGTTCACTGCTGGTCTACGCTACCCTTGGCCGTGGTCTCGCAGGGGTTTCGCTTCACTAACTATTATCTTCTAATCAACACGTTTCAAATCCCATTTACACTTATCCAATCGTACTAAAGTACAGATTAACGGCGTATGGGAAATATTTTTCCCCGTTCGATCTATTTTTGTACCGAAACCGGGGCGAAAAGGCATCAGAGGTCACGGCTACCAGGCCAGTAGGGTAAGCCCACGCTGACATTGTCCGTCACTAGTCGCAAATTGTTTCCTACACACTTTCACGGATCAACTCGTTCGGGCTACCGAAGGACGCCATTGAGATTGCTCTAAGTGCAATGACCTTTCGACTCTTCATACGTTTCTAATGACCGGGAAATACTCCAGATTAATTATTAATGTCGCATTTATTATGCTTTATGTTACATTTTACCATTACTTAGAGTAGAATTAGTATAGTAAAAAGATTATTTTGTTTTTTTTTGTGTAAATAGGTACTTTTTCTGGCAAACAAAATTACACGCTGTATACTATCCCTAAACCAGCCCTAAACATTGAAGATATACATGTAAGACGCTTTCACGAAAGTATGTAATAGTTTACTTACTATAACTGCATACTTAAATGTGAATGCAGTTATTTTTAGTACAACACCAATCCAAAACTAATTCAATGAGTTGTAAGGGCTTTATTTTGTGTAGGTAGTTTATAATTGTGTTTAATATTTTGATAATCATGAAATAGAATACCTGTATACGTTAGGTATAAGTATGCACTTCTTCAAACGTTCTTCACTACTCAAGAAGTCCTTACAAAACTGATAACAAAATCGTTTAAGACCGTTAAAAATAAAATAATATATATACACCATCATATTTATTAACATCACCGTACATGGCATTGTTATAGCCCAATAACTGTTAGCAGATATATGAATAAAACTTTAAATTACATGTCTTCGAATGATTTTTACGACTATATACTCGTAAACATGCAAAATTCAACTTGACAAATCATCGAAAACGTTTAATGATGCTTCCTATTTTGTAAAGTCACCATATATGTGTTTGGCAAGTAGGTGATAATCTACTTACCGACATCCTGAGACTACCAACTGATTTTTTTTTTATCTGCTACCAAAATCCTTGCAATTTTATTGCGGAACCATAAAACTGTTCAAATTTACTAACTCTGACATAGAGCTATTTGGTACAGAAAGGTTATGGAAAATGTTATAAAAATGTGCAATTAATAACGTTTAAATTTAGAATGACGTTTTTATTAATGCTTTATCAGTTATTATATTTATTACCATTGTATATGGTCCTATATAACATTTCACAAAAGTTTAACATCATTACGACACAAGTCAATTATTTTGCATTCATAAATAGTTTATAAATCATATATCATTAATCTCAATAATGTTTGATTCTGAGACCTTGAAAGTTGTATTCAGTTGTTTTATATAAAAAAACAACGATGTTAGTTATGCTGCATTCCTATTTTGCATTACTTGCATCACATCAAGTAAATTTACAGACGATATGGAAGTGGTCCAGCTGACCACAAGGATCTGTCAACACGATTTGGGGACATCGTGTGGCGTGTTTTAGTTGATATAGAGCATTCAAAATTAACCTAGAAATCATTGTGTAAAGATACAAATCAAGACAGTTCATTAACTATTGTAATATTTGTATGTACATATACTACACTTTTTTACTTATACAACTTTCACTATCTGTAAGTTTCTAAACTATGTCAATGTCCTGTTATTGCCTCCTCAAATTATGTTCCTACTTAATGTAGTTCAGCGATATCTAATTTAGTCAGATGACATCAGTAACATGAGAACCAACCAGTAATAGGTAAGTGAAAGTAAATTAGATAAAATATATAATTGAATTAATGTAATAAGCAGTGTAATTAACGTTCATAATCATATTTAGAAATGACTGCCTTATCTAGCTTAAATGATTATCTATACTAATATAATAAAGCTGAAGAGTTTGTTTGTTTGTATGTTTGTTTGTTTGTTAGAACGCGCTAACCTCAGGAACTACTGGTTCGATTTGAAAAATGTTTACAGTGTTATATAGCTTATTTATCGAGGCAGGCTATAGGCGATATATCATTACGCTACGAGCAATAGAAGCGGAGTAGCAATGAGAATGTTTCAAAATCGGGGATTTTTTCATGCTTGGAGCTTCCGCTGCGTACGCTGCGTAAACAGTTTCGTAAAAGTCATGTATGAGAGTATTGTTCCCCTTTTAGAGGTCTACAAAAAAGTCCGCGACAGCATATGTCTATCTTATAAGGCTAGCTCCCTATAACATAATTTTGGCTAAAATATTTTTCTAAAATAATGCATCATTTGCGAAGATTTTTCATAAATATGATACTAATCCTTATCCAAATAAATCCTTTATTTATCACAAGTATTTCATTTTAAACAAAGTTGCTCTTCACATCATTCAAAATTAATATCTTATGAGATATCGCAGTTTTAACTCACCTATATAAACGAAGTAGCGGGTTAAAGAGAGCGTTAGGCCAAAGTAACTATTCCACGCGGACGAAGTCGCACGCAAAAGCTAGTATAACATAAAGTTACTTAAAATTTTAAAATTCAAACTTCTACGTCAAGAAATCGTTGTCAGCCTTTGTTATTTATTAACTACACTCATAAATAAATTATATGAATAAAACAAATAATAAAATAACTATCTACGACTAATAGTTACTTTCATATTATCATTACCTACCTACTACCTCATAGTCAGTGACGGGACTACAGGATTGTGATGTAACTTTGGGCCCCAGCTTCTAGAAGTGAACTGCCCATTACACTTTATACATAATGACAAGAAGTATTTAAAAATAACTTCACACCGGAAAAAACATTCATATTAAGCATTTTATTTTTTAGGACAGTTTACAAGACATACACTTATTACATTGACAATATACATACGTAAGCGATACAAACGAGTAGTGATGCCTTAACTACAAACTGCCACGACAAGCACAGCTGACATGGAAGCAGTTTAGCAAATTAAAGTAAAACAGAATTTAATGTAAATTACATACTTCAAAATACTAACCTATAGAATAGGTTACAAGTGAGTACAACAATTACATCATTATTTCATCATAATCATACAACACTTAATTCTAGTCAACAAATAATAAATGGGAGAAAGTATTGGTCATTAAAAAAATACCGTCATTATTTGATAAGGCCGCTACACACTTATCAGCGCATGAGAAGTTCCATCACAAACATTTCCGCTCCGTGTAACATGACCCGAGCGGTGTATTGGTCGCGAATGGTTAATGCGACCCCACCCACGCGTGCCGTACACTCTATTGGCTACTGAAACCGAGGGTTCGGTAAGTGTGAGATTACATAATTACTACAAAAGTGTGTAGAATTTTCTGTAATTTAATAATAATAATTTTCGCGTTTACGTCGTTTTGTGCGATTTTTCCTGGTTAAGTTGTGACATTGCGGGCTGAATTACCGGATTGTCCGAACAGAAAAATGATTTCGTGCTTCGTAAACACCCACCAATCCGCATTGGGCCCAAGTGGTGGGTAACAGCCCAATCTCCACAGATATGCTGTCGGAAAGGCTTGTGTCCTGCAGTTAGCTATTATAGGCTGATGACGATAATAACTTTCTTTATTGCAAACTACTGTTGTTAGCCGCTGATCGCCATGACAACTTCATCTTGTAATTAGCAAGTGTAGATGTCTCGATTAATGCTGCATTGCACTCGCTTGGTGGGTTACGGCCCAACCTATATGTGGGAAGCCATGTGCCCCGCAGCAGGATATCTCATCATAGGCTAATCATGATTGCTCACATCCTTAATTATTAACACAACAAGCCTAAAAGCATTGGTGATTATATTATTATTAATAAAAATAAATAATACATATTATGCTGTCAAAAAATATCAGCAATGTCATGGTCAGGAAACTGCACTCACACATACATACACCTACTCGTAAATATGAATAATGTTCATCTACTCGTAAAGCTCCATGAAAGGTCTGCGTAAAGTATTTTCTATACTATTTTCTTTCTTATTTTTTGCTGTGTCTAAGTTTAAATGTTATTCAATGCTTATTATTAGTACACTTACTACACTTTTTATAAGTTTAAGGTTTTGTAACATGTGTGTTATATGTTCACTAAGCTGATATTTTCTTTTATCCTTATTGGAGTAAAGTAGGTAAGCATTTTAATAATACTTATCATTTTTAAATTTTAATCATCAGCTCATTAAACGTCCCCACCGAGGGGCACGAGCCTACCCGTATAGGGTGATTAGGCCTTAGTCGTCCACGCGGGCCCAGTGCGAATTGGACGACTCATACACAACCTTCGAATCTCTTCGCAGCGTGCATGAAGGTTTCCTCGCGATGTTTTCCTTCACCGTAAGAGCGTCGTATAACGTACATATATTTTCGTAAATTCGAAAACACATTGGTACGTGTCGGGATTTGAACCTCAGCCCTCCCGGTAGGAAGGCGACAGTCCACACCATTGAGCCACCGACGCTCTAGATCATAATTTATTTCATTGAATCACCTAAATACGTTATATGCCTGCATATTCCAAATGGGGACCGAACTTTCATTGACGTATCTCGATCCCGATTTGCCCTCCGACCCGTTACGGTTACCGTTAATTATCATATATTTATTCGTAAGCATAACGGACACGGCCATATTCGGGACAATTAAAATGTGACGCATCCCAACTCAAGAATCCGATGCATCGATCGTTTTGTCCTGCATCGAGAACACGGCAATCGATTTACGATTCACGAGAAACGGCATAACTTACAAACGTTTAAGAACATTATCTACATGAGGTATAAAGTTTAAAACGCATCGAACATATTCATACATGTATAACATAAGCAAATGTTTGGCCCCTTTCGACAGTGACTTGGTTAAGTTATAATCCTGTTTGCCGACTTTGTTTGAAGTTTGGGATTCTTGAACAAACTGTGGCCAAGTTATGTGTTCAAGTTGTTAGCTGGCGCGTTGAAGATGGCATTCCGTTTATTGTTTTCATACACTCGAATGTTTTTTTTTCATGCAAATTAATAAATTTATTCTCACAGTATTAAAGAAAGGTACATGCAAGCCATTGGTAAGTAATCAAAATAATTAAACTGCTACACAAAGTTTTTACTGCCATAGAGTTTAAATGTATTCATGAAACTTGCATTATCAAAGGACATCATTGCACAAAGGTCATTAGCACGACCAGCCTTCATCCCGTTACACCGGGAGCGGTCGCATCATTCTCGCTAATCGAAAATTCTTAAACATGTTATCTTAAATTTCAAGCCTCTCACCAAAATGAATCATGTGCCAAAATAAGGCACCGATAATCGAGCTTCAATTTCGCATGCCCCTGTACAAAGAAAGCACTTTTACTTTTTTATTGCGTTCAACTCACTTCGGTTTTCTCACGGTGTAGCCTGACTCACGTCCCTTGTTCGAATTTCATCGTATGTCGGACCCTTAATTATGACGTCATAACTGTGCCGAGCGTTTCGCCATTCGTTCTTTTTTCAAAATTCAATTTTAATTTATTCGCTGACACAAAGGTTGCTTTTATCTGCAATCTTGTAAAAAGAACAATGGCGGTGAATTATTGTTCGCCAAATACATTTAGAAATTAATTTAATTAATGCTAAGTTCATAAATTAAAAGCTTCATGTTTTCTTATTAGAGTTTCATTAATAAATAACGTTACTGTCGGTCACCTTAAATTGGGACAAAGTTTTAAGAAATAAATAATTTTGTAAGATACATGAATCACATTAAAAAAAACTTTATCGCAACTATATACAAGTAAAAGTTTTATATTGTTTACATTCAATAGAAGTGTAGATTAAAATATTAACCCTTCAACAAACAAAACACAACCAGTAGCGACTTATTTGTCGTACATTCTCACAATATGCACAAAGGAAGCCCATTTCATTCCACGCGAGAGGCATTGCCAAGATCCTTGAATAGAATACTAAAGGCACTATAAATAAATATAACTGTCGACCGCCGAAGAAAGTCGCCTCGCCTGAGTTGGACCATAAAGTCATGTTACGAGTCTATAACCATATTCAATTTTAGAGCTACCGACGGGGATGATTTTTTATGTATTTACCATGCGAAATGTCTATGGTTATAAATTCAGTACCACAGTATGTTTGGGCGTGGATCGTGGAATGCAACCTTTGCTATAAATGTTCTTTTCAAGTATGCACTGGTACACTTTATAAATGCGTGGAGATTATGGAAAACCATTTACTATCATTTAGTAAGCCCTTAGACAATAAAGAAAATAAAGGTATCAAAGTGAAAATTACAAAGTAGACGTAGAAGTCTGTAATGGACTCTTGATGTACCCTATTCTTGTGTTATGTCTGCTTAGAGGGTTCTGAGAAACCATAAGCACCCATGACAATATCGCCTACACTTCAGACATCCTGTCGAACAGCGAACTATACAGTAATGAAAGGGCCTGCCGTGTGGCAGGTCACTTTCTGAAATCCCTAAATGGTTATTGAAAGGTTTGAAATACGGCAGTTGACGGTTCGGTTATAATAAAAAATAGCCTCATTAAGAAATAAAAGAAATGCTCTAATTTTCAATATTAAGCAAGTTTGTACTTGTTACTTCAATTAAGCTTTGTAGTCTGCGCATTAAATCTCGATTTTCCAAAGCATTACATTGGAAATTATAAAAAAATTGTACACACGATTTCTATTTTGGTTTGGGTATATTTATATTCATATAAGTGGTACTTAAGGCATGATAAATTTCTTTTAACTTATAATTCATTATATCTAATAATGTATATAGTTATATAATACAATAAAGTTCGCACTGTAGAACTAGAAACATATTATTAACGAAGTTAAACCTCAAGATATGAAGGTCTGTGTACATTTTAGGCATATCAAAATATTATAACTTAAAGGTGACTAAATGACTGACTGACATAGTGATCTAGCAACGCACATTCCAAGCCACTGGAAGGATCTCGCTGAAAAATTTGGCATGCAGGTAGATGTTATGACGTAGGAATCCTCTAAGAAAGGATTATGATTAATTCTACCCTCAAGGGGATAAAATAGAAGATGAAAAATAATACTTCTTAAACCGCGAGCAAAAGCTACTATCATTTAAAACCTATTTAATTCATATACATTAACTACTTTGTGAAAGAAAACCCGCTAGCTAACTAACCTGGAATAAATTTATTGTTTTATTTTATTACAAATCCCTTCGCTTGTAACGTATTTACTAAACTCGTCGCTGATAATGGTCTTCAAATGGGCCTAGGTGCTTCAGATTATACGACTGTTGGTAATATAGCTACATTAACGAACACAACCTGCCTATGAGGTAAGAGTAGATATGGATTTAGAAAGTGCCCGTATTATAATGTGCTTGATTAAGGTTGCAATGATCAGAACCTATTACATAAACTATAGAAAATATTCTTGAGTAAATAAACTATTATTAGACCATCCCCGACCAGATGGACTGATGACCTGGTAAAGGTGGTGGGTAGCAGATAGATATCAACTGCAAAGGATCGGCTTGCGTGGAAACCATTAGTGGATGCCTTCGTTCAGCAGCGGACATTTAGGCTCTCATCATCAGTTCATTAAACGTCCCCACCGAGGAGCACGAGCCTACCCGTATAGGGTGATTAGGCCTTAGTCGTCCACGCGGGCCCAGTGCGGATTGTACGACTTCAAACACAACCTTCGAATTTAATTTAGGCTCTAATAATGATGAAACAAATATTCCCGGATAATCGAATATCAATGTCTTTCAGAAACCAAAACCTGTAACTTGTGCTCTACAACGAATGATTAGTATTTAACCAATGATATTCTGTATATATAAAGGTAGATACGCTACCGGTGCCTCAAAAACGAACTGCCAAAGAGAATACAGGTGTAGGCTCTTTATTTAAGTAAATGTACGCTGATTCGAAATATGTGTATGTGTGTTGTCGCTGTATTCGGAACACATTTTTCAGTTGTTTTGTAAACATATAATTGTATTTAATTAACACATAGTTGTTAATGCACATAAATGATTGCACTTTGCACTGAACAGTTATTTCACCCGGAACTTTAATTGATGTAGCAGACTTCTGAACCTCATGTAAGGTAAATATAAATTATATTATTAGAGATACTAAAACCAATAAATATCACAAAAAGGCTTTTTACATGCATACACCGGAACTTTATTTTAAAACTAAAACCTTTCTTTTTGAGCTTTTGAACTACATAGCTCTTTTTGCCACAAAAACTCAACTCATATTTGCAAATTCAATGAAGCTCTAATCGAAATGTCACGCGACAACCGTCAGACAATTTCTCAAAACGTCTAAAATTGCCTCCAAGCGTTGATTTCACAACTGCGCTGAGTTATGGCGGTAAGCTCCGCTGATATGTCTCGCTTAAGTTATGGACCAAGACTGGTTTCATTCAGGCCTCCCATTCATAAACCGAAGCCTTTAGAATTACCATCTAGATGCGAATATAGGGTATAGGTTATTTCTAGAAGCTGTAAATCAATGGCCACAAATTTGGCGGAGTTAAAGAACAGTGTTACGTAAACCTTGTCAAATCGCTTCAGTATTATGATAAAAACTATATTTGCTTTAATAAAAGGAAATATAGTTTTTAATTTTAAAGCTGAAAACAATAATTTCTTTATATTATCAAGCACCTATTTATGAATTCATTTTCGTAGTGGTAGTGCAGTCTAGAAAATAAAGTTTTTTATGTACGAGCAAAATTACAAAGTAGATGTAGAAGTCCTCAAGCCAATAGACTGATGACTAGCGAAAAGATCACTGTTGACGGCTTGATGGGAAAATCTAAGAATCGGGATATTTTATCTATTTGGTTTGTCTGATTGTTATTTAATCTAACTAATATCCACATAAAAAGAAATAAATATTGATCGTTGCTCATTAATATACCAAATATAAATACCGTAACTAAAAGTTAATATTTAATACAACAAAATAGATACTAGGTGGTAGACTCGATACTGTTTTTCTAGGTAGGTACACCGCAGTGGCAACACTAAATATCAACCCGTGACTGTTATGCACTTTTATGTTTCGGGATGAGGATACTATTGCTAGTAAAATTACGGGGACCTAACATCTGTTGTCTCTGGTGTCAGGCGCAGTGCTGCATTGGCGGAGAATAAAAACTATGTATCAGTTGTTGGTCTCCTTCAATGCCGCTTTGTCATTGTCAGGCGTATCACTTACCATCTCGTGAGCATCCTGACCGTCCTGTACACTTATAACACAAAAAATGAGCCCTTAGTATGTAACAAAAAGCCAGTCGTTTTCGTATTAATAAAGCAATAAAAACATTTAAGGCGAAGTAAAATAAAACGCGTTATAAAAACCACCCATATGATACGTTTTATAGAGTGCACAAGTGGAAGCTTATAACTTACTCTGTGTTCAACTATCGCGACATAAATTCGCCTTGGTATTGTATTACGTTCGTGATCGCATACTTGGAGCGGGGGCTCTGACATGGCCAAAGATTTTGTTACTAGTTGTAAAGTTTTAATTCTTTATGCGCTTTTATTATTTAACATTAGGCTGGTTACATATCGGCGACAGAGTTAACCAAATCAAAAATATTTCCTTAGTATATTGGATTCTTACACTTACAATAGGTTTTACTTAATTTGCTATTGCGGTCTGTGATAATCCAGTGCTGGACTTTGAGCCTTTTCTCCGATAGAGAAGCGATATGCTATAATCTTCACACTTGACAGTCGATTTTAGAGTTAGCTGTACCAAATATTATCATACCACACTTAGAACCTAAACAATAAAATAAGCTCAGTTAACATACTAGACATAAAATAAGAAACAAAACAAATATTTCATTCTCGGCAAACCTAAATGACATTCAATGTTTTTCGCTCTTTGTTGCCAAAGCTAGGTGGTCTCGCAATAAAACTCTGTAATATTGTAGCAAACCCGTGAGTAATCGAACCATATTTATGACCCGTACAAAACTGTTATTTTAATTTTTTAACAACAATAAATAACTTTTGTTCTTCCTGCAATAAAAATGCTTGACCTTATTACGAGACTATTTTTATCTTTGAATAATTTATTACTTTTATATTAAATGAAGAACAGAAAATGCTTTTAATATAAATAAGGTTATTATGCTTTTAATATAAATAAGGTTACTATACTTTAAACATAATTAAGCTTATTAAATATACATATATTATTTTTATTTTTAGGCTGGAATCAAACATGTCAAAAACAAGATCATGAGATTCAACAGCTTTGGAAAACGTAGGGATCATCATAGGTTATATCATAGACTGACACACCACGTGTAACTCATACAAAGAATGTGTATCTATGCTGTTGCCTTTAGTCCTATAAATACCTTCCAAAGAACTAAGCTACTATTGGGCCCGAGAAGCTAATAAATTCAAAAATGTAATAATAATCTTTATTGCATCAAAAATAAAACAAAGAAAGAAACAGAAGTACAAACAGGCGATCCTTCCAAACTCTTCCTGACACACTTCATTCACTTGAATAAACACTTTTCATTTTCATTTTCACTTCATTAGAAGAATAAAAGTCCTATTAGTTGTTCAAATACGAATTATAAAAAAGAAAAATAAACTTTACGAGACTTTTCTATTAATCGATTGAGAGTTTTTTTTATATGTGCCACTATTGTCTCCAAAACATTAATATGCCAGACATAGTTTAATTATGGATGTAACTATTTTATTATAATGTATGTCATCAGTATTTTAGAATTTCTAAAATATATATATAATTGATAACTCGCCCACGTTGTTTACGTTGATTAAGCTTTAATTACAGTTAATGTCCAACTATCCTTCGATAAGAAAACATAATGATAAAGAAGAGTTCATTTTTATTTCGGTTTTTCCTACATAAGTTTTAAATAAGAATAAAGACCGCAGTTGAACGCAAAATATAACATTACACACAATTACTAAGCACCCGAGCTTTCTCCACATGAATCATTCCCTTTATTATATTAGTTTGATGCCGTTTGCGTGTCCCTTGTTACTATGTGTATTGTTACTATTATAAGGGACAAAGTGGTGGGACGAGATGCTGATTGCTGGCTGATCCACGTGAGCCGATATGCCCACGGACGCCCGAGGTATGTGGATCCAAGACCTTTGTGTGGCTATGGGAAAATACTAACGAATAAGAAATTGATACTGCGTATGGACATTTATTTTTAAGTGTTGTAAGATAGCTTTTGTTCAAACAATGAATGAAATAAAATGAACTTCACAATATTTTGTTTTATGTTTTCCGTTTAGTTTCTGCAATTGTTATTTTCGAAGCTTAATCACAGTTAGCCTAGTCAATAGTAGTAACGTTGACATAGTTTATTTCAATCGCTACATTAACTGAATACTGTGACTTATCTACGTCAAAAGGCATAAACTGCAGTGCGGTAAGTTTTTCAGGAGCATATCTTTTAAGTATCCATTATTCGCACAGATTGTTTAAAACCTATTATGAATAAAACAATTTGGAATATTAGATTTTGCTACAAACACAGGAATTGAAAATTAATAAATTTCCTGAACAATGAACAAAATTGCGAATAAATCTGTAATAATGATGATGGATTTTTTTTTGCTGTGGTATCGATGGACTTCTTAATAATAGAAACATTAGTAATAATGACTCCGTTAACATTGAAACTCATATAATTATCAAAATTCTAATAACTCATAAATGGACTTTCCCAAAAACCGCTTCATACAAATGGCTACTTAATTATGACGTCACGTCTTTGTAGTTGATATGCAATGATATTCTGTATATATAAAGGTAGATACGCCATCCGTGGCTCAAAAACGAACCACCGAAGAGAGTACAGTTTGTACTCTTTTGTTTAGGTAAATGTGCCTTCATTCGAAATATGTGTATGTGTGCTGTCACTGCATTCGGAACACTTTTTTCGATTGTTTTGTGAGCATATCACGAATCCATACTTTTTACATCATTGTTGTTATGCACATAGTTTATGAATTTCGTACTACAACTATATTAAATGTTGCGTTTATTAAAATAGTTTCATATTGAAAGTTCCTATAAATTGTATGTGTTATCCTTTGGTGTTCAATTTTTATTAATGTACTTTAAAAATGGACTTGCTTACCTTTCTTTGAAGACTAATAAAATGTATGATTCATGAGATATCGAACTGAGAGTTGTCACATCGTTATTTTTAGCCCATATTTGTAATTAAATTAAATATTTCTTACGATTCAAGGACCCAGTCATCATGCCTATTGTTTAGATTTAATTAACCGGGGCGTATTATGAGCGATAAGCTGTAGGTAGTTCCTACTTAATAGTATCCTTTAAAAACTGTAAGGATTTCGCAAATTGCAACCAAATATAAGGACTCTTAGTAATTTTCAGCATTATAAACTAAAAATAATAAATTCATCGAAAATCAATGCAATGGCAAAAAGCGATCCTACTCATTTCCGTAACATGTCTTCCGGTACCGATAGGAAACAATTTACTTTAAAGGATGTAGATACGTTATAATAACTAAGAAACGATTTATTTATAGTACTTTTTAAATAAGTATATAACATTCAGTTATCAAATACGGGTCACGTACTCATTCGAGATTTAAAGGAAACGTTGAATTTAGTAATGATAGTACCTTTTTTAATCATAAATGAGCATCGGTGGCACATTGGTTCGGACTGTTGCCTTCCGATTTTGAGAATGCAGGTTCAAATCCCGACAAATTTCGAATTTACGTGTATGTTTATCCGACGCTCTTATTTGAAACCTGCGCACGCCTACCAAAGGATTCAAAGGCGTGAAGTCGGCCAAGCCGCACTGGGCCCGCATAGGCGACTTAGGCCTATACACCATATACGAATAAGCTTGTGCCCCTCGGTGGGGACGTATAATGAGCTGTTGATGATGATGCAGTTTGTGTTTTCGTGGTCAATAACAAATGAGGTCCACTTAGTTGTTCAGATATGTAGAATAACCCCTTAGATAAACATCACACTCACGAAAAAACGTCAACCGAAAAATGACCGAGCCTCACGACACATACAAATTTTATTGTTATATTTATAACATAAAATGTTTCATTTCAATTTTTATCTCGACGCATCATTGAAAAGGTTCAAAATCAAAAGCACGAGTATACTTCTACGTCATTATGTCATGTAGCGAGCGACGTGATTATGAATGAAAATTATGCCTAACCGACGTGATGGGCAGAATTTTGCCGAGGACACTTTTTAAGTGAGATTGTGCATCTAGATTTAACTAAGGACACCCTACATCACACCACTGAATACTTCAAAGTGAAAGCTTATAAACAAATGCCATCATTAATATTAACATGATGAAGTTTAAAATAAAGATATGCATATATAATAGTCATTAAAAAATAAACTTTCTATACAAACATGTTTATGAGTTTATAATCCCTAATCAAGAGATTTTAATTTCAAATGGAATATCAGTAATTGAAAGTCTCCCAAATGGATCCGGTCTATGTTCCGTGCTTGAACGCACTATATCAAGCACATTATTAATGACTTTTATTAGTTATTTCTTTTTACTTTAATGGTGGCTTAAAAGAGAGAGGACACGTGGTAACCTAGAATATCAAACCTTTACCTACAACACAACAGCTAACATGTTGTGACTATAGGTAAAGATAAAAATATAACAACGATAAATCAATTATTGAGGGACACAACCTGAGCGGAAGGGATATATACCTTTCTCTTGAGACTTTTAAGAGCAGTATCAAAAAACATTACTTGCAAGTAAGCGATAAATATTAGTGATCCTTATATTATTATTATTATTTTTTCTCGATCTGTCGTTGTCTTTTTTTTATGTTGTTTCTGATTGTAGATTGAATTATCCTATCTTCCATTAGTTATGTATTTTGTTTATTTATTTATTAGTTTATTATTATTGTTTTAATATTTATTAGTTTATTGTATAATTATTTATGCAGTAATGTGTACTTAGTTTATGTAATATTGTTTATAACTATGCATTTAGATTAAGTTTTGATTCGTTTTGCACTAGCCCGCTTACCTATAAAAATATTTTTCTTCTACCCAAAGGTTGCCTGGCAGAAATTGCTACCCTAGCAATAAGGCCGCCTACTTTGTACTTGTCTTTTGTTGTTACTTGTTGTATTGTATCTTTTTTTTCTTATGTGCAATAAAGAATTTTTATCTTATCTTATCTTATATACCACAGATTTCCCAATACAGGAGATGGGGCAAGCCGCGTTTTTAAGTGCGACAAATGTAAGCTCAACGAGCATACACTGGCTGCCAGTTTACGCTCTGTGAGACGAGTCAAGACGCACGAATATTAGAAGAAATTACCGTTTTTTCCCAAAATGCCATCCTGTGCAATTGTAACATGCCATCATCGCAATGAATCAGTAAATTTACCAAGAAATATAATAACTTTTCACAGATAAGAACCGGAAAGAAATTGCGACACTGGGACTGCCTATAAACTTGGCGGCTTGTCCAGTCTAATTGTATATTCGGATGTCTGTGGGATATACCTACATAACTAAATGTCACCTATTTCTTAGAACGCAGAAGTTATAAAAGAAAAGTACTTTTTGTTTTACTGGGACTTAGATATGGTCTACAAAGTTTTAGCACTTTGAATAAGCTACTCTGCTATAAGTTCTTTTGTATTAATCTATACATATAAACAAAATTGGAGTTTCTGAAATAAACATTTTTCTTCATGCATATAAATATATATACGGTACATATGCCAAAATAATCATTTTTAATTTTTTTAGCTGTCTGTCAGTCTGTCTGTTTGTTCCGGGTAATCTATGAAATGGTTGGTCTGATTTGGACGGGACATTTTTAGCTAATGTAGTAAGGAAAAACTTAAGCTTTTTTTTAATTAAAAAAAAACTTTTTGTATAGAAAGATTGAATATCGTGCTATTGTGGTTCCGCGCGACTACGAAACGATTTGAGGTTATGTTTTACTGCGAGAGAATATCTTATACCGCTGGTAACACCACGGGGCACAGCGAGTGCTCAATAAACAAAAGAGTCCGCTATACACCATCTGCCTCAGTAAATAGCGCCTATCATCAATCGTGACGTTTACTCCTAGTCAACGAATTTAAATGATGCAGTCAAGCCTCTACACAAAATCAAACAACTTATTCTAAGAGTAATAAAGCCCAATATACCAACATAACAAATGGATATTAATTACGAACCAACAAAAAGAACAACAATTTATAACTGATCGTCTGCTATCACAACACCTCAGTAGTGAGCAATTACATTGAGCAAAACCTACTAAAGCGTTGCCACCTGTTCTCTTGTGATGTTGTTAATCATTTCCGTTTAATACGTCCTAGCATTGTAATTTCTCCTTTACGGCACATAAAAATAAAGCAGTTTTCTAATCAGATGCAATAAATTCAATAGGAGCCGACGAAAAACCATATCTATTTAATGGGGATTAAGTTTAGATTGGTTTGCAGTTCAATTCACTGAAGTCGATGTAGGATAGCAACCCACGCGCTTTCATTCATAGAAAATCCATAGCTTTGTTTTGTAATGAAATTGTTAGTTTATTTCTTCAAATATGATGTTTGTGGGGGCAGGATTCGATATCAGTATTATGAGGGAGTCTGTGGTCTGGTTTGTTAATTGGGTCAATTGTCATAGCGATTTTAAATTAACCTACCCAAAGAAGACCAAAATATACGATGTTTTTATCATCAGCCTGGGGAGATTGGATTATAAAGATTAACCGGGAGGAGCACGAAATCATCTTCCTGGTTCAGCCTGTAATGTCTTTACCAACCAATCAGCTCACCATCGACAACTGCTGAACATAGGCCTTCCCCAATAAGCGCCAACCATTCCGGTCCTGAGCAGCCTGCATCCAACTTCCACCCGCCACCCTTCTTAAATCGTCGGTCCAACGGGCAACCGGACGTCCCACGCTGCGCTTGCCTAAGCGAGATCGCCACTCCATCACATTCCGGCTCCATTGACCATATGAACGTGGAGACATGACCGGCCCACTTCCACTTCAGCGTGCTTATTCTCAAACCAATGTCGATAACCTTGGTTCTCCGGCGGATATCTTCATTACGAATCCGCCAATGAGATCCCGAGCATTGCCCTCTCCATTGCACGCTCAGTGACTTTTAACTTGTGAACCAGCCCTACGGTGAATGTCCAAGTTTAGGCTCCATAGTTCACAAGAAGAACGCACTCGTTAAATACCCTCGCCTTCAAGGATTGGGATGTCTGTACCAACCTGATATAAGCACAAAGTGATGTACGAGTGCTATGTGGTATGATATGATTCCTACAGTAATACATTTGCTAAAATATTACATGTCCAGACTATTCGGACCCACGTATTAAACGCCATGTCTTATACAGGAATAGTTGCTTGGACTAACTTAGGTCACTTCAATAATTAATAGCATTCAAAAACAATTCAGTCAATTGGTACGATCACTAGAGATGATATATCATATTCACAAAGCAAGTTTAATTTTGCTGGCTCTAGCTGGCAATAATGGGTAAAGAAATGTAAATAAATAATTAAAAGCAGTTCTGTCGTTTGACACGACTATTTGTTTAACTGTGCATACCGTGGCGACCTTTAACTAAGGCAACAGTACATTAATGTTTTGGTATATTTTAAGATTATACTTATTTTTGTGTATGTGTTGTTAGCTGTTCTATATAAATAAACATCACCTTTGTTCAATACACTGACCAATAGAATACGATTATGAAGAGGAATTAACATACAAACATTCTGACATAATTCCCTAATTTCGAAACTTAACAACAATATAAAAAATAACAAGAAAAATTAAACTCCATAGCTTTCTCTGTTATAGAAAGGTCCACCCGACTTTCAAGTCCTACACATTATAAAGCCCTCAGTTAACACCCAATAGCCAAGCCATTTAATTAACATTTGAACAAAAATACAAGTACCATCGACACGAGGGCCCTTTATTTGTACTGCGCTTATTGCCCTTCACATAGTAACAGTAAACATCCTAAAGCGTTGTGTATTTTGAACTAACGTAGCAATTTCCAAATTTTAAAAGTAATACCGTATTGACGAATTGTGTCATAAATTTTAATAGTTTACTTAAATAAAATTAATAGTTAGAAGTGAGGTAAAATTCGCAATGTTTTATAAAGCCCTGTTTAGCTTGCGTTTTTTATGAACCGGAAAAAAAGATTAAAATAAAATAAATAGTAAGCACATTATGTATTAAAATATATTTTTATGATACATAACATATACACACAATGCATGATTAGCGATGATTTTCATTAAAATAATACGCATAATTAAATTTCTTCCCGCGGTCTACGCATTATAGCTAAGGCAACAGCAGACAGCAGTGGGCGTGTATACGGTGTTGATGAAGGATGGACGGATAAACAGCTGATTTCAACAAAGGCACAAGTATCATCCAGTCGCATGGGCTCATGAGTGTTTGAACTACGCTTATTGCCTTCTATCCCGTTACGATGGGCAGCCTATAGTCAAGATAAACCAACACAAGTTAGAAGTAGCGTCGGCCCAACAGGCGAGCCGGACACAACCTGCATTTTAATTTGTTTTACATAAACTTAAAACAAAAGACGAGGCTTAAGTTGTGCGCGGATGTAAAACGTCTAGAAAGGTTTAATTAATGCATAGCAATGTAATATTGCCGACCCCCATACCTGCACATAACTAATGAATATTTTTGAAATAATATTACTTTAAAGTATTGTCTCCATTGTTTATATTACAGACTAATGCTTAGTTAGGGGCAAGATGGCGTGGTATGTATGTCAGTGGATATTCATTATTATTAGTATTTATAATGTTTCTGTCTACATTTTAAGCAGAAACTGCTACTTGAAGACAACATATATGGCCTTAAAAAAGTAACTCGATGGTGGCCTTTAAACTGAGTCGACAAGTAATAAAGCATCCATCGCAGTGCCACCACAGCAACTACATCTGTAAAGTAAAATAAAAATAAATCTACATCTGTCTCCACTAGTGATGTGCACAGAGAAAATTTCAACTGACGTGAGCAGACATATCGTACAAATGCGGGAACTTTTGCTTCTAAAATATAAAAGTTTCATTTAAAGAAAGAATATATTGTAGTCACATCCAGTGACGCCTAAGCCTGCAAAGCGTCCCACACGCAATCGCGAGATGTTCCCAAGTAATTCCACGGTTTCAAGTGCGCCTTATAATTTCGGCCTGCGATGCTATCGCTTGAGAAATATTGTTGCAACCATCTCCTCCAGCTGCTTAAACTTAATTTACATCGTAGGTACTATATGAGTAAATAATTATAATTTTCGGGGAAAGTTCATTGCCTTATATGTACATAATTACGTCAAAGTGAAATTAGCTACATGATGGACGACTGTGAAATTCTTTTTTGTGAGTAAATCTTCTCTTTTTATGCAATATCGCTAAGAATAATAGGAACTTAATCTATTTATTCGATTTAACTATTGATCCTGGCGGAAATCGCTTAAATGTATCTCTTAGTGTTCATCATCATCATCAGCTCATTAAACGTCCCCACCGAGGGCACGAGCCTACCCGTATAGGGTGATTAGGCCTTAGTCGTCCACGCGGGCCCAGTGCGGATTGGACGACTTCACACACAACCTTCGAATCTCTTCGCAGGCGTGCACGAAGGTTTCTTCACGATGTTTTCCTTTACCGTAAGAGCGTCGGATAACGTACATATATTTTTCGAAAATTCGAAAAACATGTACGTTATAATGTTATCAGCTATTAATCTACTTGCTCAGAGTGAATTTTGCCATAAACAAAATCGAGTGTGAAATTTAGATTTTATTGATAGTAATATATTCCCATAGGTACAGATTGTAATCAATTTTTCTCAAATGAAATTAACCAAAGTGTTTCCTTATTACATCGACTACCTGCCAATAAAAGTCCCGCCAAAATCAATCCAGCTATTTTAGAGATTACCCGGAACAAACAAACAAGAAGACAGTCAAAAATTTCATTTTGGTGTATGCTCCATATTCATATACATACAGTAAAAACCAGTTATTTGAATGTTACAAGCAAACACTCCAATTTGATCTATACGTATAGATAAAAAAAGAGATGTGTTAAGTTTTTGTAATTGGTAACATACTTCCTAAGACATAAATATTTAAAATATCAATTTTCCCTTTTCACTTGTATAATAACTTAGTCCTGTATAGTTTAGTGTTAAGTGAAGTTATGGCCAATACATCTGATTACCATAGTTAACATTAATTAATCGTAAACGTGTTCTACCGTGATTGACTATTTATTGTTTGGCTCCATTAACGAAGCTTGAATCTGATTGGGTAGGAATATGCAGTTGTTATAAATTTATTTGCATCGATAAATCTCAGCCGAAACCAAAGCAACTAAAGTATCATTTGAATAGTGATGTTGAGGAGGTCATTACTATTTTTTAATAACTAAGTAGATTTTAAGAGACAATAAAGGGCCTTATATTTACACATTACTTCAAAGGATTTATTACTACAGACGATGCGAGTTATAGTAATTTTCGAGTGTGAATTCTAATTAAATAACTACTACCTAATTACTATTAATTAATTAATAAAATAATTAGTAATTAATGGTAGTACTATTATAAGTTTCTCGAATTTTATCACTCGTCATACTAAATTTATGCATCATCATCATCAGCTTATTATACGTCCCCACCGAGGGGCACAAGCCTACCCGTATAGGGTGATTAGCTCTTAGTCGTCCACGCGGGTCCAGTGCGGATTGGACGACTTTACAAACAACCTTTGAATCTCTTCGCAGGCGTGCATGAAGGTTTCCTCACGATGTTTTCCTTCACCGTAAGAGCACCGGATAACGTACATATATTTTCGAAAATTCGAAAACACATTGGTACGTGTCAGGATTTGAACCTCAGCCCTCCCGGTAGGAAGGCGACAGTCCACACCATTGAGCCACCGACGCTCTAAATTTATGCATATACTCAAAAAAATATATTTACATTCTCGTATTTCTATTGTATAGTTACCACAAATGAAATCGGGTGATAGAAATATTAATAAAACTAGATTAACACTTGATGCTTTCCTTACTTAAAATATAGTGCACAATTGTTATGGTTTAACCTTAATATTTTTAACAGTACTCAATAAAATGTTTAAATCAGATAACATATTCAACACCTAGTTAAGATCATTATCCCGTAAGAAATCGTCAGTTATAGGGCGTGTTCAATTGATCCTATTAGATATGCATTAGCCGTATCAAAGGCTATGACGTTCTATGATTTATGGGCTTGTAAATGATTCAATATAGTCTAAGATCACGTTCATGCCTAAAGCGGCGCAAATATTTAATGTTACTCCTTATTATTAAGTTCTTGTTTGCCGGATCCAATATACATTTTCATACTTGATTTAATGACATTATTAATCGAGCTTATTGATTACAGATCCATGTGTACAGTTACAATGTAAAAGAACAAGCCGTTAATATTTAACTCTGACATAATTATCGCAATTAAATAAATTCGCATAGTTATTGAATTATTATGTTGGTACTGCTGCAAATAATTCATTGTCTGAGGTACTGAGAACAAAACTTGACCAAGATACTCATATATATTAATTATGCGTCTAGTAGATATTTAAAGGAGAAGTTGCAGTGAAGACTCACTGTTAGTTCCATCGGCATTAATAGAGTTCCTTAGCAGCTTAGATGAGCAATAAGCTAACTATGTAGATGTACAATCAGGAAGAAACGGCAACCAAAAAAATGTCCGAGCCGCACGATATACGTATAGTTATTGTTATAGTAATAACATAAATTTTTGATTCGAATTTTGACCTTAACGCGACATGGAAAGGGCACAAAATCAAAAGCACAAGCACACTACTATGTCATTATGACATGTGGCCAGCGATATGATTATGTAAGAAAATTCTGCCCATCCGACGCAATGGGCAGAATTTTGTCGCGGACACATTATAAGTGAGAATGTAACAATTGCAGACTATGCAATTGTTACGGTTACTAGTAATATTTAAAAAAAAATTACGACGTTCAACCATAATGTTATTATCACAAGTGCATACAATACCAAATTATTGGCTCTTATTCTCGATAGCAAAATATATACTTTAAAGGCCTAAGTAGGTAACAATCAGTCATAAATTAAAATAAACATCAAACTGCCTATTAATTAGCAATCAACATATGAATAGCAAGAGATTTAACTGCGAGGAGCAGATCATATTTCATTATCTAATTTATATGTTTATTCTGAATATTACAATAAAACTAATTATAGCCAACCGCTTAAACAATGATAACATATTGCCTAGTTTAGTTAATTTATTATCATAAACAATAGAATGACTAGTTGTATCCGTGAGTTCGCTTGCGATTAGTATAACAGCCTTCGTGACCTGAGATGCGGGGAATGTTACACAGGATTTGGAATCTCACGGGGAGACTGCATGGTTAGTGCCTAAGTGTTTTGTCCCCGTTTGATGAAGATATTACCGGCTGAATCACCCGATTGTTAGAGAAAATATTCCGTGCTCATCAAGCCATCAGTACCGATAATTTTCTTAGGGTTATTCTACCAGTTCCATCTGCATCCTTATGCGACTTTTCTCAAGTCTTCGGTTCATCTAGCCATTGCGGCGGGTGATTTACACTACGCTTGCCACGACGCGCTCTCCTTTCCAGAACTAGTCTGCTGCAATGATTATTGATTCTCCGACTTACGTTACTAGGCTACTGCCACTCTCTCTTCAATCTATTGCTGGACATAGGTCTCCCCCATTTTGCGCCAGATATCCCGGTCCTCTGCTTTTCTCATCCAACCTCCACTACAACAAATCTACGGCCACAACAACCTGCTAATCAAGGGAACTGTTCCATGCGCTCTCCATTTTTCAAATATTATAAGTGTGCAGGAAGGTCAGGATGCTCACCTGATGGTAAGTGATTCGCCCGCCCATGACAGAGCGGCATTGAAGGAGTCCGACAACTGATAGACAGTTATTATTCTACATCAATGCCGTCACCCGAGACAACAACTTTTAGGACTCTTATCCTCTATTATCTTACCCGGTTATATACAGTGCCCTCATCCCGAAATACAAAAGTACATAACACTCCTGTTTCACGGGACGATATCTGGCACTGCGGTAGTACCTACCTCAGTACTCGTCTGCTGCAACGACCATCGGTTCTGCAAAATACGCAACCGACCGACTGCCGATTTGTGGCTATGAGCGGTTGTATCCCTGAGTAAATGTAAATTTATAAAAATTATTATTAATATAGTGTCTCATATATTTGATGTTTCGAGAAAAGACAGTAACTAATTGAAAAAAGAAATGTCTACTTCTGTGACAGAATACAATAGATTCTTTGAACATGAAAACTTAAATCTAACCACAGAAAAGGTTTCAGCATGAGCCATGGTGCCGTTGGTCTTCCGTGAGTACCTTCATAGAGACACAACTACATACACACTCTTATATTGGTTTCCTTTGAAACTGTATTTATTATGGGCAGGCGTATTACTTGCCGTCATGTAAAAAAACTGGTAATGATGATTGATTAAATCAGACCGAACACACAATTAATACGAAAATTATTTTTTTACCAAGTGACTTCCCTATAAATGTACCAAGGACAAACGTATACGTTTTATTTTAGATATCGATTTAGAAATGTATAAATAATAATATTTGGAGTGTTCATACTAGCAATAACCTCGAGACTCCAAGGTGTCTCGCCCACTGAATGTCTAAGGTGTTTAGAAATGGTTTAAGTCTGGACACTCCAGTCACCGTAGGTGTATGTTTCCTCTGCCCCCATGCTTTCAGCAGTTTTTGTAACGTAAAGGAGATATTTATCAATAAATATATAATGTGATCATCAGTGGCTCATTGGTGTGCACTGTTGCCTTCCTATCTAGAGGGTGCAAGTTTAAATCCCGCCACGTAGTAATGTTATTAGAATTTTGAAAATTATGATCGTTTATCCGAGGCTCTTACGATGAAGGAAAACATCGTGAGAAATCCTGGGCAAGCCTACGAAGATATTCAAAGGTTGTACGTGAAGTTGGCCAATCCGCACTGGGCCCGCTTTAACGTCTAAGACCTAATACACCCTTTACGGGTAGGCTCGTGGCCCTTCGCGAAGACATATTGAGTTGATGATGATGAATGCCACTCTGTCATGGTCAGGCGTATATATATATATATAATTATATATATATTATATATATTTACCATTAAGTGAGCGTCCTAACCGTCTTGTTCACTTCGTAACATAAAAAAACACGGAGGCCGTTTCATTTAAATATAAAGTGGTATTCTTATGAACATGATAGTTTACACAAGTTGCATTATTTTATGTGTAAATGAGAAGTCTTTGAAGGGCGAATTCAAATTCGATTTGCATTCCCAGACTGGATTGTCTCGCACGGCAATGACGTCACTTTGCCGTAATGATGTAATCCGAGCCCGTGTCGTGTCTAGTTAGGCGGGTCGCTGCGGTACAGAAGTTGGAAATGTTCACAATTTATCGACCGGTGGCATTGATTACATCACTCCATGATTTGATTTTACTTTCTATGGAAGGCTATACGTTTTATATATGGATTAGTTTCTAATCACCCGTGGTCTCTATCTTAGCCAAAATAAAAAACTGAACGAACTTGAATGTTTTAGGAATATATTTGTTATAAATACGAATTAAACATTCCTGTTTTTCTTTCACATACGTGCTTATTATAGAGCGATCTCCAAGTCACGATGTTCCTGTGGAATAAAAGAGACAGATTAGGCAGTGAAAAGGCTATACCCTTGGCAATACTTACAGATTTCTTTACACGACGGTTACTATTATCCATAACATGGCCTCTTGCTCGTCCATTTAAATAGCCATACAATAAAATCAATAATCATTTTTACTTTTGTATTTATTTAAAATAAAATATGTATTGGCCGATAGATTTATTTTTTATTTATTTGTTGCTGATATTAATAGGAATTCTTATAAACTTATAATGCTAAATGTGATAGAAGCACTTTATTGAAAAAGTTTTAATATTCAATTAAAAGTTGCAAAACTTGCGCCCATTGCTTTATCCTTTTTTAACGAAATGACACACTTACACATTTGTCTCACCTAGTAGAAAACGTTACCGATGCCAACAAAAATTTGAGGAGAAATAAATGTTAAGACTTTTTTAGCTCTACTTACACTTTGAATGCTCTAACAGCCGCAGTATCGGAAATCCTGGCGGTTTTAACCTTCAACGAGGCTAGAGCTTAAACAAAAAGCCTCCCAGCAAAATAGCTGCAAAAATTATAAGTAGAATTACGGAAACAGATCAAAACTAATTTTCTTTGAATGAAGGAAGTTATATCAGATACTGACTTACCAGTTACCGCCTTTAGCGACACGTCTTTTTCATTTTTTATTCTACATAAATACCGTTGACACGGATCATGCTATTGCATCATCTCACCTGTATTCAGTCCTTAACATTACATTCACCTGAACCACTCGCATGGAATACTCAATTAACATTAATCGGAACTCAAATGAAGTCAGTATGGTCAACTCTAGCGTCCGCGCCGATTTGTAGGCTAACGCTACATTACTACATTGTGACGTCAGCGGCACACCAGACTCACAGGTGCCAATCCAATATTCTCATTTACATTCTCGACACTTGATAACTATTTCACAAAAAGGAACCTTATTTCTGAGTATCTTAAGAGAATTTTTGGCTCCCAACAAAAGTGAATTAGTACATTTTAAAACTTTACAGTTGACAAAGCCGCAATACATAAAGTATTCGTATTTCGTTATTAAAGGTGTGTTCAGACTATTGATACGAGATACGAGAGATTAAGAACCAGATGCGATGTCAGTTGTTTATTTATTTAACAAAATAAACTAAAATAAAACATTTATTTCAACTAACCGTCATGGCACGACACTGCGTACCTTAATAAGTGAGTTAGCATCACATCATCAGGTAAAGTCAATAAAATCCTGAATTAGAAAAGTCCTGCAGCTTAAGTTAATTAACATTCGCAAAAAGTTAAAACCTTGACAATATTTTAAATCTACTTCAGTTTAATGTAGGTACTTAAATAAAACAAAAACATTAAACTAAGAATACTTTATTTTTCCATTGTTTATTATGACAATTACATAATACATAACATTTTATTTTACGAAATAAATGAATTAAGTATGCGAAATCATAAGAGTGAAATATGGTATCTACATTCCTTATCATATTTAAATCTATATAAGTACGTGTCACACGTAGGAGGAGAAAAAACAATAAAATAGATCTACCTATAGCTAAAAAATATAGAGGTCATGGGTGTGGTTTTAAATACGTACATCTCCATGAGTCACACAATCCAAGGCTTTTAATCTTTAAGCCTTCTTATCGATGGCAAATATACTCATAAGGTACGAATAACAATATTACTTTTCGTGTAATATAATTAAATCTAGGAATTTATATACATGTGAGTATATGACTGTCAATTTCTATGTAAAAGCAATTTTTATTTATTATTTAATACACTATCATTATAGAACTTAGGTCTAATGGAATAGCATAGCTAAATTAAAATAATTTAGCAGAATTCAAAATAATATTGTTATTTTTAGTTACAGTAATAAATTAAATTAAATTAAATATTCTTGAGCTTGTTTTATAGATTTGTTGTTTCACTTTGTTTTTAACCCCACCAATTGACGTCCCACTGCAAAGGCTATTCGACATATCAACGAGGACATTGGGCTATAACCACATAACAAATAATATTATTAACAAAACACAAAAGCCTAATGTGGTTCACGCCTACCATCCTAACAATGGAGCTAAAAGCAAGGTAACTCCAGGAACACTGAGCAATTCGATATAATAATAATCAGTCAGCCATCTGAGCCGTCAGATGACCAATCTAACGTGCTAGACGCTATCGAACACTCAAAATATTCTCAATTATTTTTAATGGAAGTTCTTACAGTAGGGTTTTATTTGTACTTTTCTTTTCTTTCTTTAAATTTTCCCAGCGCATAAAATATAAAACGATATAATTTGTGATCAATACAATACAATAGTAATGAAGTTATAACTATGCTTACAAAGTATGTATACATACTTTTAAATATTAACACAAAAATACCGTTTGTATGTATTTCTTTCAAGAAAAATGTCGGACTATATACAGTGCTGAGTGCGGCTCCCTTATATTGGAACATGACAATTCTTCATTCAATAAAAAAACTCTAAAGTTGTTTTATTCTTTATCCTACTTTTGAGGTTGAGTCGTAACTTTCGTGAAATAAATTCATTCTATGTGAACACTGGCTTACAAATGGTAACTATATTTTGGATGTCAAAGAAGCTTAAACATTTCTAAAGGTAACAAAAGTGGCAATGAATCATTCTTACACTGTCCAATGTACAACAATAGGTACGAATAGTCCAGTGTCGCCCACGCCGTCCCTAACTATGTTGTTAAACGGTAAATCTATTGATGAAATATTAATTAGTGCTATTAGGTGTTCGAATTTCAAATCAACTATAAAGATAAGCCGAATTCTTTTGATGACAAATCGTAAGATGGTATTGGTTTTTTTTTAAGTACAACTTAATGCATGCAAGACTTCTCAAGAGATTTCATTATAAAGACATCACTAGTTCCGAAATTAGAGTGCATCAAGTATTGCAGTAGATTTGCCAATTAACTCTAACGAGCTAGCTTCAGCGGTGTAAAATATTTTCCCGCAGTAAAACATCTTATGTGGAAATTCACGGTGTTAGCTAAATCCATACCAAATGTTATTAATCTCGCTTCACACGGGTGCATTTAGATACGTGGCTATTAGCAGACTATCATATGGTACTAAATACTTGCTGAGAGCAAAGTTTGAAGTAAAAGTTCCTTGTAAAGCACGGATGAACTCTAAAAAGTTTTGCGGTCACTAATCCAATGATTGACTTTTGAGATTTTTGCAAATATGCATTGACTTGAATAAACACCTCATTTAAAACGTGATCTAAATACAGCGTGCAACCTACTAGACCGATAGGTGCCAAGTAAAAATACCAGGACCAAAATTCGAATACTCGACTTTTTCAAGGCGTGATAAAAATAGCGAATAACATTAAAACGAATTTATTGTATTAGGCCTTATAACCAACATATATACTTACGAAATAATGTAAGCAAGTTAATACATGTCTAGGCCAATAATTTATCGTCATACAAATTCATCCCATAACAATTTCACACTCATCGTCGGTATTAAGGGTTAGTATCGTAAGAGCAGAAGACAAATCGTAATGTTCTTCCAATTAACTTAAATACTTAAGCGTTATTTATGGCTGCTGATGATTACCACCAAAGGGCAAATGTCGCAGCCGCTAAATGTATGTCGAATGTTATCTAAACTGTTGGAACGTTATTCTGGAATTACACGACATAAGGTTATATTATAAGCTTGCGAATTATTGTACGTAAAGCCGTAATAAAGGGGTTTCGGGTCGTAACAATTTATAGTGAAACTGTACAGGCTAAAGATAGTTGAAACGATGGAACTTCCATTTTTTATCGTTTATTTTTTTCATTTTTATCTTATCAAACATTTAATATATTGCATATTAATTTTGGAGAGGTCCTCAATGTGGAGTGATGAAGATATATAGCACAAGCTAACAATCACATTCAGTGTGCACCTAGTACTAACAAACAAAAACAATTTATACAATAAATTTATTTAAAAATGCTACCTACATTTTACTCATCAATCAGGCCTCGTTAGTAAAAGCCCAATTTCCCATAGCCATGCCGTATGTAAAGATTTGCGTCCTACGGTGGGGCGTCATGAGATTCTTGATTGATTGATGACATCTGGCCAAATGACACATTTATAAAAAAATACAATAAAATGAGAAGGAACAATTAAAAGCACACTACATTTAAGATACTTTGTAAATACTAAAACAAATTTTATAACTCCATCGTTTTAGGAATAAGCCGCGACATCGAGTGAAACAAGATTTTCTTACTGTAACTTTTCTCCATTTACAATAACTATACATCTGCTTATGCATGTGCTAGCATAAGTAATGGCGAAGCATTAACATCAGAATTGTAAGTACAGTAGGTACTGAGTAAGTATTCATTAGAGTCATAATATGCAAAATGCCGAGTGCTTGCTAATTCCTTAATCAATTTAAGCTACACTCTTAAAGCTTGTTCTATATACCAAGTAATATCGATGTAGATTTGACTAGTTGCATTACTTTAAACGAACATCATAAATACCAATCTATTCGTCAAAATTGCCAACTAGAACATTCCAAGAATATCAAAGTAAATAACCTATCAATATTTATACCGAAGGCCTTCTTAATTGAAATGAAGTAATCGCGGTATTAAAACAGATATGTAACATACATTTGCCTCGACTGGGAATTGGTTTCTGAAATTCTAGGTCAGCAGCCACTAAGATTAAATCATTAATCTCTCTAAGGCTTTAAATTTGTTTGGTTACTAGGAGGCCCTAGTAACCAAACAAATTTAATTTAAGGCTATCAGGCCTTATATTTATTTCTTTATTGTACACCAACGAGCATACACTGGCTGCCAGTTTACGCTCTGTGAGACGAGTCAAGACGCACGAATATAAGAAGAAATTACTGTTTTTTTTTTCCAAAATGCCATCCTGTGCAATTGTAACATGCCATCATCGCAACGAATCAGTAAATTTACCAAGTAATAGAATAACTTTTCACAGGTAAGAGCCGAAAAGAAATTGCGACACTGAGACTGCCTATAAACTTGGCGGCTCGTCCAGTCTAATTGTATATTCGGATGTCTATGGTACCTACGCTCATCTGGTGGTAAGTGATACGCTTGAGCATGACAGTTGCAGTGTTGAAGGAAATTATTAACAGTAGTTAGACATTACTTTCCCTCAACACTGACCTGCGCCCGCCACCCGAGATGACAGATGTTAAGTCTCTCATACCCGGAAATTTAAGTGCCCTCATCCCGTAACACAGAAGTGCATAACACTCCCATTTCACGAGACGATATCTGGCACTGTGGTGGTACCGACCTAGACGACTCAATGCCGAGTCTACCACAAAAATATATTTATACAAAGTGTATAAATATAATACGTACACTATATTGTGATAATAAAACAATCGAATTGTATTAACATCCTCTCTCTGTCTACAACCTATCACAGTCCAATGCTGGACATAGGTCCCCCCATAGGTGTGCGAACTTGAAAGAACTAGCACAATTAAATATTTAGGTATCTTGCTTGACCAAACTCTCACATGGAAACCTCATATTCATCTTATATCGGAGAGAACTCGAAAGTTGATGTATATTTTCAAATATCTTCGTCATGTAGCCAATTTCAAACTTATAAAAACCATATATTACGCGCTGGCACAATCAGTACTGTCTTATTGCATCACGGCATGGGGAGGCACTAATAAAAGTACCATAATCATAGTTGAAAGAGCTCAACGAGCTCTGATGAAAGTGATGACATTCAAACCTTTTAAATATCCAACACGTAAATTATACAACGAATGCGATTTGCTTACTGTAAGACAATTATTTATCATTGAAACTATTTCAAAAAAACATCGAACACTTCCAAATATTCCACCGCTAGAGTTAACCCGCAGATCGAAAAAAGTTTGTCCTGAACCTTCTTTCCGTTCTACTTTTATTAATAAATTCCAGTGTTTTCTTGGACCCTTTCTATACAATAAAATTAACAAAATTTTAAATATTTATTCAATGAATTATTATGATTGCAAAAATAAAACAAAGGTTTGGCTTAAACGGTTGTCATATCAAGAAATTGAAGATCTTTTCAAAATCATTCAATAAAATCATTAGTAAATACAATGAATATGTCTACGTGTAATTTAAAAATTTTAAATTAATTATAAGTGGAGCAATGCGAAAGGAGATGTGTGTGCATGTATGTATATATACATAGTATGTATATATGCATGGTATATACATATGTGTATGAAGTTATTCATCTTTGATATAAATCTCTTATTCATGGAATCATTTTCTTTCACCTATAATATGAGAAATGGGTGTAGGTTCATTATTTTGTTTATAATTTTGGGATTTTAATGTTGTACTTTTGATTATTGTTATTAATCATAAATACTTGTATTTGTAATTAATAAGCTAAATTCAACCAATCACAATCTTACAACAATATACTAAATTCACAGGATTTGTATTGTCTCATACTGTACTAAATGTTTCATGGAAATTGAGAAGAATAACTCGCGTACTTTTCATTCGCTTTCTTTTATATAAAATCATAGTTTTTTTTAGTCACGTAGGAAGGAACTAGTACCTATATTACAGGCTCGGCCTAGTTTAGGTGCTAGTGCATTGTATACAAGAATAAGAAAAACAAATAAAGAAAAAAAAAAATTATTCTAAAATGTATTAAAATTTTAAGTTCATAGTTAATGTAGTCGCAATAGTTGTTATTCACTTGCTGCTACATGAGCCCGCGCGGGCGGTAGTGAGTGTATACAATTTCGTGTAATACCCACGGCAACTAACGTTTGTAATTTTAAAAATATTAATTTTAAGTATGCAATTGTATTGTTGTAAACATTAGTAAATAAACCAATTTTGAATTTTGAATTTTGAATTTTACGCCAGATATCCTGGTCCTCCGCTTTTCTCATCAAGCCTCCGCCAGCGACCTATCGCAAGTTGTCGGTCCATCCATTAACATCCTAATTATATGTAATATCAGCGAGATTTGCAGTTCTAGACGAAAGTACTAAGTTGAATATACTTGCACCATAATATACAATGTTTTGTCTAATTGACGCATCTAATATATGGCCACACGTGTGGAAAACCGTACAAACCTCGTAAATACTCAAACAACCACTGATTTGTATTAATGAGATTTGTGTTTTATAGCTTACAAATATATCCAATACACTGCCGGTAATGACGTCGTTCAACCTAATAAGTACGCCGGGTTTCGAAATATGTCTAGATTAGGTTCAGATGAAAGTAAGAGGTAATTGAGATATCTTAGGTTTTCCAGCACAACCCATTGACGACCCATTTGGTGTTGCGGTTGAGCGGTCGGCTGCAACACCAAGGGTTCGATCCCCGGGCAGTACAAACATTTGTGTGCATGTACATGTCTGTTTGTAATGGTCTGGGTGTTTTCTATGTATAATATTTATGTATTTACATAAAAAAATGTATGTAAGTATGTTTATCCGTTGTTTAGTATCCATAATACAGGCTTTACGCTTAACTTGGGGCTAGATGGCGCTGTGTGAATGTCAGTGGATATTTATTATTATTATTTATAACAATGTTATAGTAGTTAGCTAGCTATAGTAGTTTTCTCAAAACCAATGTGTGCTCTTACATCAAGGCCAGTTAGTGCAAGGGTTCAGGGTTTGATCCCCGGGCGGCACAAACATTTGTGTGCATGAAAATATCTGTTTGCATTGGTCTGGGTTTTTTTTCTGTATTATATGTATGTATTTACAAAAAAAAGTATGTTTATCCGTTGCTTAGTACCCATATTACAGGCTAAATGTTTAGTTTGGAACTAAAAAGCGCTGTGTGTATGTCAGTAAAAGAATGTCTCACCCTAACGCCTGGAACACAGCTCTGTTGGTTTTATTGTGATGGCGGGACAAATAATTTAGACGACAAAAACACGATCACGTTCGAGTAAAAATCATATAACTAAGAACTCTCTCAATGGTGTAAGCTCTACATAGAATTTAGTAGCATTGTTAATAAAGAGTTCTACTTAATTGTAAAGACATAGTTGAGGTCATCATCGTCACCATCAGCTCATTTTATACAGAGGCAAGTTCCATGCGGACCCAGGGCGAATTGGCTGACTTCACGAACAACCGTTGAATTTCTTCTAAGCGTGCACAGGCATCCTCGCGATCGTTTATTCACCGTAAGAGCGTCGGATAAACGTATATATCATTTCGTAAACACATTTGTACGTGGCGAGATTTGAACTTGCACCTTCCAGATCGTAAGACAACAGTCTACACCAATTAGCCACCCATACCACCAGAACTAATAGTTGAGATGTTGAAGGCCTATCCCAATGCGGTTTTTAATACATAATAGCACCCAATGAATAGTGTAGAAATACTGTTATTTTAAAGGTTTACGGCGGTACCGGCTAGCCGGGGCGGTGGAGCGTGCCTATTATCAGCATTGCACCTGTGCGAAGCCGGAGCGGGTCGCTAGTTTAGAAATAAATCTGTGTGCGAGCAAGGTCCTCGTCCGTGTAACATGCGTGTGTGCAGTGCCCGTAATTCTACCCGTCGAGCGTCCGACACATTTTCCTCTGGTACCCAGTACTAATTGGCGACTCGTGTCCGCGACTTGAGAGCTGTATAGAGGATCTATATACAGCTGTTTCGCTAGCTATTCGTAGAGGTATTTTATATTTACATGCAATAGAAAGAGGTTAATAATCTTCTCCCTTTATATAACAGTGTAATTTATTTTTATTTTGTACGCTACCTAAATTAGGGTAAATGAAATAAACAATTACCTAATGCAACTCTAGAATAGCATGTCACTGGCTCATTCATGGTTTCCCTGAAATGGAACTCAACACTGAGAACTATGGATTAATAACAATGATTAAGATTTGGGTAAATTCAAGTTAAGTAATATCTAATAGGTAAAAGAATTAAAAAAGGTTTAAAAGTTTGTATTCAAGAAAAAGGTGCATACGAAATGTATTATTGGTCCATCTGTTCATTTAGGATCTATCCGGTCAGTATTGAATCTTGTGACTTTATATACATAACTTCGTTATTCTAATTTGGCTATTCAATTCATACTTGATTTTCACATTCACATAGTTCACCAAACAAATGAATGAATAACTTAAATGTACATTAAACACAAGTTGTACGGAAATGCAATTACTGTACCAGCTCTAACAGCTCAAGTCGCAACGTCCACTCTTTATAGATTCGACAGACAAACCGAGTCAACAAGAAATGCAGTTCGAAACGTAACCGACAAGTGAGCGGGTACAACTGCGTACCGACATGTAATTTGTCAGGCAATTTAAATAATATGCATGATTATATATCTATTAAAGGTATAAGACGTGTTGATATTGAGCTAATGAGCTGAACTCCATAATAGGGGCTACCTGAACATTGCGGGGCGTTTTTGATTTCGCGCGCGTGAGAGAAAGTCAACGACTCGGGGGCTGGTAAATGTCTTTTTTGTCCTAACAATTCGGTGCAATTTCATTTTGTTTCGCAAATTATATCAATTATGTGCGATCGAGATTGATACGATAAAAAATGAGGTCGACGCCTCGAAAACATCAAGGGTGCTCCATAATGCAAGCTTTGATGATGTTTGTTACTTTGTAAAAGCGTTGGTTATTTGGACCTTTGCGAGTTATAATGTTGTGCGTATTTGAAACTTTGAGAGAAGCAGTTTACCGTGACATCTGTTGACATTTACTACGCTGTTACTGTGTACTTGGTTCTCGGTTATGTTGTTTTAGTCGAATATTGAGTAGGAAATTTTAAGGCGAAAGACACCGCGCAAACTTTTGTTTCTTTCTAATTTAGAATCTAGTTAATAGATACTACGTATTAGTATTAGTGTAGTAAATATATGTGCTGTTTATGTATACCATTATAATTTCAACTTTCCTTTTTCTGTTGAAATAATTAATACTCACAGTATTTGAACCCAACATTAATTAAATGTTAAAATACAAGAGTAAAAAGAATTGCAAAATGTTTCTCACGTCTGACTTTACAAGCGAAATTCCGTCGAAGCCGATACGTGTTTATGTCCATTCGTAATTGACTTGTCGTGCCAAATTACCATTTATTAGTAGTGTTACGATATCGGCAGCGGCTTATTATTTCGCCCGGCACTATATTTATTTTTATCTGGTTGTCAGTACACTGTCACGGTGTGGACAAATAGATCCGTGCTGCGGCCGAACTGTTGAAAACGCTTATTTATTTTATATAATAATAATAATCACTAAATGACAAAGGAAACATAAGTATACAATTTTCAAAAATCTACGCTTTAAGTAAAAATTTAAATTTTGCTCCCTTCTGGCATTTTAAATGACAGTGAAAAATAATTGCCTGGTTTGGTGATTTAAGTTCATCCATTCATAAATTGGGCAAATGAATTACGTCGATACCCACGGTACTTATAATGAATTTTTATCATCTTCATGATCATAAATGAAAAATGAATCTATATTAATATTATAAAGCAGTAAAATTTGATTGTTTGAACGCGCTTATCTCAGAAACTACTGGTCCGATTTAAATAATTATAGTGTTAAATTACTTACTTATTAAAGGAAGATTTTATTTAAATTAAAAAAAAATGCCTTTTACATCTTTCGATTTAAATAATATCTTTAGATATTATGTCACCGATATAAACGAAGAAGCGGGCTAGTTAGCGTTAGCCGAAAGTGACTATTCCACGCGGGCGAAGTCGCATGCAATATCTAGTATTAGCCCTAATTTAAGAAATGAACTTGCTTTGTTCTATGGTAACTTAACTACGAATAGGCGTACTACTTTTTGTAAATACATAAATAATACACAGGAACACCCAGACCAATACGAACAGGCATTGTTATGCATGCAAATATTTGTACAGGCTGGGGATCGGACCTGGAAGTATTGGTATAATAGCAGACTTAACACCACATAGGTAGTAATAAAGTATGTAATATGCGTCGTTCTATCTGCTGTTACTCTATAGAACAAAAATCTTGCACCACATATAAATAATTATCCTCAGACAGACAGCGCTATCTCGCCAAAAACTATGGCTTCTAAATATTCCTTTAACACACTTATTTTTACGAACTTTTGAGGATTACATTAAACTGGCTTCTATAAATACAATTTATATGCAGGGAAAACCTAGACCAAGAAAGTTTTATACGCAGGGCAATATGAATATTTGAGAAATACAACTATTTCTCAAATGTTAATATTCCTTACAGCAAATCATACTTATCCTTGCAAAAGCGTATAAAATTTCCCGTTTGTAATTTAGATGTGTTGGTTGTAGTCGTAGAAGGTTATATTTTATGGTATCTACAACCAGTTAGTACCGAGTACTTGAAGTATTATCACCATTTAGTAATAATTGTTATATTTATGATTATATAAGTTATGACTTGACAGAAACCAAATAATAACTTGAACTTACGCTTGCTAAATTCAAGTTGTTTATTTTACAAACATAACTTGTGAACACCTCAATAAACTTTTATGACCCTTGCTAATTTGTCAAGAACGATATCTATGTAATAAATCTGTCATTTTTGTAATTAATGTTATTGTGATCATAATTATGTTAGACACTACAAACACGTCTGCAGGGCGGAAATACTAAATTCTATAAATTGTTATACCGAATTCAGCGTAATTATATGCTAGCTGATTGAACTTAGCTATAAAAAATCGAGTAAAATCAGACAACAAATATTATCAAAGGCTTATTCTAAAATTGATAAAACTCCTAAGTTGGAGCAAGCGAATTTTCAAGTGGACACCGCTTCTAGTTCGGTAGATTCCCGATTACATTGTGAAAGCTAATCTGACACAAAATGCAGATGATTTGACTCTAGTGATTTATTTAAATTTTTGTTTTAGCTAGCTCTACTCAAATTTTCTCTTCTATTCGCAAATACGATATGAGTTCAGTGTTAGAGCTAAGATGTGGTATAAGTCCACCCTATAAACTTATTTATATACGTGATCTTTATCAAAGATAAAATAAATATTTAATCTTTAGATAACAATTGTGTACCTGCTACACTCAAGAAGCTACACTTAGGTTAGATACCTTTTTATTAATGTCACACGCGTCGATTTTTTTGCGACACAAACGNAGCGGTACAACTGCCGTACCGACATGTATTTGTCAGGCCAATTTAATAATATGCATGATTATATATCTATTAAAGGTATAAGACGTGTTGATATTGAGCTAATGAGCTGAACTCCATAATAGGGGCTACCTGAACATTGCGGGGCGTTTTTGATTTCGCGCGCGTGAGAGAAAGTCAACGACTCGGGGGCTGGTAAATGTCTTTTTGTCCTAACAATTCGGTGCAATTTCATTTGTTCGCAAATTATATCAATTATGTGCGATCGAGATTGATACGATAAAAAATGAGGTCGACGCCTGAAAACATCAAGGGTGCTCCATAATGCAAGCTTTGATGATGTTTGTTACTTGTAAAAGCGTTGGTATTTGGACCTTTGCGAGTTATAATGTTGTGCGTATTTGAAACTTTGAGAGAAGCAGTTTACCGTGACATCTGTTGACATTACTACGCGTTACTCCTTTTGACCACACAATGTTACATTTGTTATGTATACCTATGTATATGTATTTATGTGTACCTATACATATATAAATATTAATATATATATATATATGTTATATGTATATATATGTTTATATACAAATATATATATATATATATATTATAATATTATATATATATATATATATATATATATATATATATATATATATATATATATATATATATATATATATATATATAATGAGTATCTATATGTATATCTACTTTGACCTGTGTAACTGCTTTTTTTTATATAAATTTTCCTATATTGAATTTTAGGTGTGTAATGATAAGTGTAATTTTTGTGTCTATCAATAAATATTTTTATTTCTTTTTCTTTCTGTTACTGTGTACTTGGTTCTCGGTTATGTTGTTTTAGTCGAATATTGAGTAGGAAATTTTAAGGCGAAAGACCACCGCGCAAACTTTTGTTTCTTTCTAATTTAGAATCTAGTTAATAGATACTACGTATTAGTATTAGTGTAGTAAATATATGTGCTGTTTATGAATACCATTTTTTTGAAATAATTAATACTCACAGTATTTGAACCCAACATTAATTAAATGTTAAAATACAAGAGTAAAAAGAATTGCAAAATGTTTCTCACGTCTGACTTTACAAGCGAAATTCCGTCGAAGCCGATACGTGTTTATGTCCATTCGTAATTGACTTGTCGTGCCAAATTACCATTTATTAGTAGTGTTACGATATCGGCAGCGGCTTATTATTTCGCCCGGCACTATATTTATTTTTATCTGGTTGTCAGTACACTGTCACGGTGTGGACAAATAGATCCGTGCTGCGGCCGAACTGTTGAAAACGCTTATTTATTTTATATAATAGTAATAATCACTAAATGACAAAGGAAACATATGTATAAAATTTTCAAAAATCTACGCTTTATGTAAAAATTTAAATTTTGCTCCCTTCTGGCATTTTAAATGACAGTGAAAAATAATTGCCTGGTTTGGTGATTTAAGTTCATCCATTTATAAATTGGGCAAATGAATTACGTCGATACCCGGTACTTATAATGATTTTTTATCATCTTCATGATCATAAATGAAAAATGAATCTATATTAATATTATAAAGCAGTAAAATTTGATTGTTTGAACGCGCTTATCTCAGAACTACTGGTCCGATTTAAATAATTATAGTGTTAAATTACTTACTTATTAAAGGAAGATTTTATTTAAATTAAAAAAAAATGCCTTTTACATCTTTCGATTTAAATAATATCTTTAGATATTATGTCACCGATATAAACGAAGAAGCGGGCTAGTTAGCGTTAGCCGAAAGTGACTATTCCACGCGGGCGAAGTCGCATGCAATATCTAGTATTAGCCCTAATTTAAGAAATGAACTTGCTTTGTTCTATGGTAGCTTAACTACGAATAGGCGTACTACTTTTTGTAAATATATAAATAATACACAGGAACACCCAGACCAATACGAACAGGCATTGTTATGCATGCAAATATTTGTACAGGCCGGGGACCGGACCTGGAAGTATTGGCATAATAGCAGACTTAACACCACATAGGTAGTAATAAAGTATGTAATATGCGTCGTTCTATCTGCTGTTACTCTATAGAACAAAAATCTTGCACCACATATAAATAATTATCCTCAGACAGACAGCGCTATCTCGCCAAACTATGGCTTCTAAATATTCCTTTAACACACTTATTTTTACGAACTTTTGAGGATTACATTAAACTGGCTTCTATAAATACAATTTATATGCAGGGAAAACCTAGACCAAGAAAGTTTTATACGCAGGGCAATATGAATATTTGAGAAATACAACTATTTCTCAAATGTTAATATTCCTTACAGCAAATCATACTTATCCTTGCAAAAGCGTATAAAATTTCCCGTTTGTAATTTAGATGTGTTGGTTGTAGTCGTAGAAGGTTATATTTTATGGTATCTACAACCAGTTAGTACCGAGTACTTGAAGTATTATCACCATTTAGTAATAATTGTTATATTTATGATTATATAAGTTATGACTTGACAGAAACCAAATAATAACTTGAACTTACGCTTGCTAAATTCAAGTTGTTTATTTTACAAACATAACTTGTGAACACCTCAATAAACTTTTATGACCCTTGCTAATTTGTCAAGAACGATATCTATGTAATAAATCTGTCATTTTTGTAATTAATGTTATTGTGATCATAATTGTGTTAGACACTACAAACACGTCTGCAGGGCGGAAATACTAAATTCTATAAATTGTTATACCGAATTCAGCGTAATTATATGCTAGCTGATTGAACTTAGCTATAAAAAATCGAGTAAAATCAGACAACAAATATTATCAAAGGCTTATTCTAAAATTGATAAAACTCCTAAGTTGGAGCAAGCGAATTTTCAAGTGGACACCGCTTCTAGTTCGGTAGATTCCCGATTACATTGTGAAAGCTAATCTGACACAAAATGCAGATGATTTGACTCTAGTGATTTATTTAAATTTTTGTTTTAGCTAGCTCTACTCAAATTTTTCTCTTCTATTCGCAAATACGATATGAGTTCAGTGTTAGAGCTAAGATGTGGTATAAGTCCACCCTATAAACTTATTTATATACGTGATCTTTATCAAAGATAAAATAAATATTTAATCTTTAGATAACAATTGTGTACCTGCTACACTCAAGAAGCTACACTTAGGTTAGATACCTTTTTATTAATGTCACACGCGTCGATTTTTTTGCGACACAAACGAACACAATATACATACCGTCGCGAAAGCAGCAACAGACCGCGGAGACGTCGGTTGCTTGGGTACCGTGGCCAATGAGCTCTTCCTAAATCCGGGAGTGTGAACTTCTGGCCAAATAAAATACTAATTGCATTTCACGCTTTTTACCAGGTCAACACGTGTACCAAGGCCCTTGTTTTTTGTGATCCCTTCGGTTGATTGTTCTATTGATTTTGTGGAGCGAAAATATTTTAGCTGCTTGCGTATTTTAACAATCAATCGGAGTTAGCTTGTTGCTTATAGAATTTATAGAAAGCTTTCAAGTTCATGGCTGAACAAACCACGATCATCAAATGTTTGTTAGCAAACCCAATTGTCGATGTACTCAAGAAACAGGATTTGCTATTTTTCAAATTAAATTCGTTACTATATACTCGTAACATAGATAGGGACTTTATGTGAACCTACTATTTGCGAGTTGAATAGGCAGTGTTGGCGGCGGAAATGTGATTCCTATTTACAGAAATTCTAGTAATTATAATTGACACACATCAGGGAAGTGAACTAGTGTTGAAAAATAGATCATTAAAAGCCAGGTTATTCGGTCAAGTAATACTGTATCTAGTGACGTCGGCTACGCATTGCGTACATCCTGTTGCACATCCTGAAGCAGAATTGATTCACATATTAACAAAAAAGGTCTAGTCACTTGCAAAACTTTGTAACAAGTCATTTACGGGTTTCCCCCGTATCCGACCATTTAAGACCGTCTAATCTAATTCATTATGTAATTTCAATTGATTTTTTGCATTAGTTGGATAATAGGATATCCGGGCCTGTGAAGAATTGTCACTAGTGTTGTAATGAAATAGTGATATTTTTTTTTCAAACAACGTCATTATAGCTAGCTCGTTTGTTTATCAATTGGTTCAATTTGTTACACTATAACCAATTATAGTCCACTGCTGGATTACGGCTTTTCGTCGTTTTATACAACCAGCCTTCCCTGCCCAACCAGCCCTGTTCTGGTCTAGTCTCCACCAATAACATTTGGCAAGTCCCGGTAGTCAGCCCATCGGGACCGAGGGCGTCCTACATCCCGCTTGCTAAGACGCAATCTCCACTCTCGATCCTCAAAAAGTCATCGAATCATGCTTTATTATATAAATATTGCTAAAATGTATTTCTAAGATAATAGAAAGTATTAGAAACACATTTAAATATAAATATATATATTTCTATTTATGTTATAGCAAATGAGCCAAAGAGGTGATCACTTTCCATCAGGTGACTGATGGAAAGTGATCAGCTACGCCCATGAACAACGGAGACACCAGAAGTAAATTAATATCAATAAATTGATTTAAACTGGTATCGCCGACTGTGGATAGTAAATACGTGTATAACAACCCCTGTTAAAACTACATGATTTATCACTGACCTGCCCCACAAATATAATCAGTATCAGAGTATTTCAATACATTAACATAATTGTGAGCAATTAACAGGCAATTCTAGCCAACTCGTAGCCCCATGAATCAAGTTCTTGCTTCGTATAATTGAAGCAATGGCACGGTCAAACACAGAACTTTGATCTACATTGAGAAAATATAATTATTTGCGTAGTAGTTATTGAGAACAAACTTTTTTGTTTGGTATGAAACCCGACACAGGACGAGTAGTATGGGACGCCTTACACATTTGATCAATAAGACTCTGTTATAACTGTCTATTTTCTTCAGAATGGGTATCACTCAATACAGGCTCCTAAAAAGAAAGCTGACCGCATCCTTGATCACAAATCGTGAAAAGTTATATTTTTAATGCGGTTTTACTTTAAACTCACGCCATATGTTACTCTTGAGAATATTAGAAGTACCTTTAATTGAATGTGTAATATTCAATAAAAATCAAAAATGACCTTAAAAAATTATAAGTTTATACTATAAGAGTTATTATAATAGAAACATAACTTGGATGTATATTATGGGCAGAGTGGTCACATATACTAGCTAGCACAAACTACATATTATCGGAATTTCGTGATATTGTAACGTGCAGCGTCAATATCCTTTAAAAAAAAGAAAATCTGCGAATAAGAAAAAAACATAAATTCCCAACATCAAAAGTGGATCTTAATAATTTTATTATGCAAACTGTTATTAAGAGTGTTACGGTAACAAATTATTTGATTTTAATATAACGGCCATAATAATTTTAATGGAAAACAAATTGGAATGGGTCACCGGAGCTTATCTCCTCAAATTAAATACTGACTCACACGCATTATTGGGGCATATCACCTTTTGCGGCTACAAAGTGTGACAATCACGCGTCGATTAAAGCAAATACGTTTTTAATATTGCGGTATCGAGAGCCTACAGTATCATATACATTCAAGACACTTTTTCTGAGACTCGGAATAGCGTTGATTACTTTACTTTTTGCATATAAAAGGTAATTTGCCATCAAAATGCATTTAAATTGATGGTTCTGAAAATACTTATAGTGTCAAGGTATAGAGCTAGAAAAAAAAGATAGAAAGAAAAATATTTATCGATACAAATACCATACTTATTTTTTATCAAGTACAGTTTATATTCGATGGCGAGAACCATAAAATATGACACATGTAGCAATAATATAAAATAAAGATCAAACAAAACAGAAGAAAAAATATAAATGTAATACCTACGTAGTAGTCAAAAGGAATAATTTCGATTCACCAAAATATATAATACTTCAAAATTGATGTTTCTTTTTAAAGTGATTTTTTTTACACCACGTTACATTGGCAGTGTGTGTATGTTTAAGGATATTTATTTATTGAAAATGTCACGTATGATGCAATATTTAAAACCATTGGAGGATTTTTGAAATGATTTCATAACACAATTATTATTCACTTCAATAATTATTTTCATAATAAATATACTGGAACGTCGGTGGCTCATTGATGTGGACTGTTGCCTTCCGATGTGGAGGGTGCAGGTTCAATCCTGCTGCATACCAATGCATTTTCGAAATTATATGTACGTATATCCGACGCTCTTACGGTGACGGAAAACATCGTGAGGAAACCTGCGCACACCTACGAAGAGATTCAAGGATTGTGCGTGAAGTCATCCAATCCGCGTGGACGACTAAGGCCTAATCACCCTTTACAGGTGGGGCGCGTCCTCGGCTGGGAAGTTTATGAGCTGGTGATGATGATGAAATATACTTATATAATTATACACTTGTGGCATTGTACGAAGTTATGACAATCCACATTTCTAGCATTGTAGTGCGGATCTTGAAAGAAGTTCGAAGGCTTCGAAATATATTGCCACTGGTATTTATTGGAAGGCCTTTTGATGAGACCACTAACGGCTTTACATATTTACCGGGAAAATTAGCCTATTGTAGCCGCTCATTTCTGCCTAGGTTTAAAAACAAGGTCGTTTAACTGACTAAAAATGGGAGCGCTGATTGTGTACTGATCTAAAAATAGAAATAGGCACAAATCAATTCTGTACACTGAAGTATCCAACAATGATCTTGCAAGTCATCGCGTGGCCATCGTCACTGTAAGAAATTGACATGACGACAACTAGTCACCATGATAATTATATTTTATAGAGTATCTTAAGTATTTTAGTCCTGGTAGGTGTAGCATCTGGCCCGATCGCGATAGAGCGACGACTTACGAAAGGTTGCTGGTGGAGGCTGGATGAGAAAAACGGAGGACCGGAATATCTTGCGATGAATGGAAAAAATCTACCTGGTATATTTTAGACCGACGACTTACGAAAGGTTGCGCGTGGAGGCTGGATGAAAAAGCGGAGGATCGGGATAACTTGCACAGATTGGGAAAATTCTGTATCCAGCAGTTGACTACGATAAGCAGAAGTAGTACCTTTGGTACATTAACCTATAAACAGAAAATGTATTGTGTCGGTTGAATATATACAACCGCTGCAGATAAAGAGTTAATTGTTTTACAAATTGTATCTTAGCTACCAAATTCAGTATACAGTCTCAATACGAAACGTGTTTTCTGAATATATTTATGTCACAATAAGTGACGCACGCACTGATTTTTATTTCAAACTGAGGACGATAGTGCCGACTTGCAATTATGTAAACTTACTGCCTCATTGCAAGCTTTATTCGTAGACACTTACCTTGTATACTTTTACGATTTAAATTATAGACTAGAACAACAGTAAACCAACTTAACAACGTTCAAAATAGCTTATTTGTTAACTCACTTACTCTTGTGGTTCCCTCGACGATTGCGGTGGGGTCATACATTTAAAAGCTCCGTTGCCGAGTCCGTGTTTTTGGCTTAGTTAAAATTACTACTATTTTGGGCGGTATGACTCAGTAATCTCGATAGCTAGAGACTCGTAACAGACGGAAAAGGATGAATGATTTCGACTTTAGTCATATTTCTTAATATAGTATTCCAATCACGTGTGGTTGTAACTGATGACGTATTTTAATGTAGGAACGGCGAAATTAATACAAACAATTTATTTTTAAACACAACATCACGGTATGTTTAAGGACAATAAACTGGTTTGCCTTTACTCTTATTTTACTGCATTCATAGTTATAATTTAGTAGTGTGGTCTCGACAAGCTAGAACACAATTATCACCAACCCTACACTCTTCCCGGGGGTGCCATAAAAATGTATTAGATATACACGTCGTCGTCTAGGTAGGTACAACCGCAGTGCCAGATATCGTCGATGAGAGGACTGTAGCTAGTGAAATTACCAGGTATAAGAGACCTAACATCTGTTTTCTCGGGTGACGGGTGCAGTGCGGTATTGATGGAGGATAATAACTTTCTATCAGTTGTTGGTCTCCTTCAATGCATAGGCGTATCACTTAGCGCCTCAGCAACTGGTGCCTGACTCGATGTACGTTGCACAATGTGTACAAGCTGCTCTTCTCCCAGGGACGATGCTGTAGTTGGTTGGGAGATGCCGTGAAGTTCCTGGTGTACATAATTTTAGTATATTAGTTGTTGTTTTAGTGACTCCATGACTCGTTCTGTATTACGCTTGAAAGTTAAAGTCATTGGATTTTAAAACCAAATCAGTAATAACATTAGGTGAAGTAAAAACAAAAACTTAGGTATGTCGCTATTCCCAACTATGTCCATAACGACTCTGAATTGAATTTATTCAAATACAAATGTTAATAAACCAACCAGTAGCAAATAATGGTTACATAATTGTTATGCATTCAACGATGCAACCAGCTTCTAAATTAAGCTAGGTGCAACTATAACAAACGGCAGCTTTTAGCGGTTGCGACATGGAGTTTGCACATTTTATAGTAAGATTAACTGGTAGGATGTCTTTGAAATTGTAGTTAAAGATAAGCTGACTAGATTATATATTTCTGAGTAGAAATGTCGGTATGCCTATTATACGATACTTGTTCGTGAATAGTGTTTGTTGTCGATTTTGATACTTACGGGATCGTTTATTAAGGTCTTTTAGTTTTTTTGGATGGACCTTTTGCTGTTGACCGTAAATGGCCTTTACTCTTTCACCGGACCAGGATCTTTTGAATACAGGTGCAAGGTTGCTAAACGTGCTATATACATAATAAGATCTAGAATGAGGATATCCGTATTGATCTACACAGCTCACAGGATTTGTGAATTGATGTGGCATTGAACAGAGCTTATAGTGCGAAGAACCTATCGGCGATAAAACGGGAAGGTTCTCGAGTGGCAAACGTAAAACAGAAATAGAAGCATACGAGTATACCAGCCTTTAATAAGATTATTTGATTTGTGGTGGGTTATCAAAGAATGATAATAACAAAAAATTGGTCTGCGAAGAAATCATTTGGGTATGCCTTTGTTCATCGGTGGCCTTCTCTCTCTCTCTGTCTTCAAAGAATCAACGTTACAGAGTTGATAATGATTCAAAATACTAACTTAGTACTCATACTCTACGTTATTAATTGATATCAATTTTATAGTACATTTTTTATGAAAGATACTTTTAAATCGTAAAAAAATTTTTCATACAAAATGATTATAACAGGAATCAATTTACCGCTAAGACTTTGCTAAAAATCTAATTGTATGAATAATGCAACATTGGAAACGCGCTATTTAGTCTTAGAAAAATATACTGATATTTAGTGAGCCGAGGTCTTGTAAACCTAAGTGCTAGACTAGAAGGAAGACGTTTGAATGCCTAGACGTCCGGTGTCACGTGTCTATGTGGCGTTGACAAATATTGGTAGGTTAGAATAAACAGTTTGTGCGTGATTTCCCATTTCTATTTTAAATGTTTTATAGGTATTTTGTTTCATCATATGCTGTGAGACTTCGAAGTTTGTCAAACAACTGACATTGTTGTGAAATTATGTGAGTTTGTCACCGTTATTCGACACCTGAGTACAGTGCGTGTTGGCATGTCACTGGAACTTTGTAGTTCCACCAGAGAGCCTAGTAATAAAAAAAACTAAGTTTTGATAGATGCATATATTTTTAAATTAATATGAACTAGATTAGGCATTCGACCGCCATCTCACCTGATGTAGGCAACGAACTAAAATTTAATTTTACGAACGTAAAATAGAACACTTCATCATTTCACACAATAGTGTGAAATCTGAAAATAAACACGTCGTTTCATAACTCTGTTAGTAAAGAAGTCTCGCCAAAACAAGGATATTCCTCAAAATCATTATTGAAGAGGGCTCTTAAGGCTACTAATAAACTAAAGACTATGTTTAGGCGTATAGATTTACTTATATCATGAAAGAAAACCTAAAAGACTATATCCCATGCATCTTTACATATATTTACAATCAGCCGAATCAATAGTTAGACTAAATTAAACGATAAGTAATATAGTTGTTTTAGAAATCTGTGTCGTAGCTTTTTGTCATCTTGTAGCAAATGCATTTGACTATCAAAATTTCTTAATTGTTACTTAGCTAAATTTACGTAGATGTGTATGTACAACACAAAGTTTCTCTAATAAACATGACACTTATAATTCGTCGCTTTGCTACAAGGATCACAAGTCTCTGAAATTATGTTCAATCCAATCCCTCAGAATCAATTACTGATAGCATAGAATTTAATGAATAAATTCAATTATATGAAAGATCTACAACGTTGAATAAGAATTTATTATCTTTTGACACTGCAGACATAATAGTGAATATCACAGTTTTATAGATGCATATGAACATGTAATAAAATCAATCATAATAATCAATTAATATAAATGCTGTAATGTTTCACTGCTTGGCTCTACTGTCACTGCTCAGAACCTCAAAGTTTAATACTGAAAAAGAACTCCCAAATATAAATAGAACAAATACATTCTTCGAAACATGTTATAATGGCAAATTTTGAAGCAAGCAGCCCGCTTTCCTATGAAATTATATATATATGTAGGTATCAATCAATCATATTTCTTAATTTTCACTTATACTATAAGTGTGGGGGTCCCCAGTTTTCAGCTTCGTAGATAGTTGAGATACCCACGTTAACCTCCCTCATGTTAAATAGTTCGCCAAAGCTATAAATTATTGTTACTTGAAATAATGCTTTAAGAGAAATTGAATTAGTTTTGACTCCATACGATATTCTTTAGAATATATCACTCTCAACCATATTAACATAAACCTCCACCATATAAACGCATACCAAAATTTTATTGCGTGAATAGTAAGCAGTTATTAATTCTAAAGGAAATTTATAAAGTCCTTTGTCCATGTCTCAAGAACAACGGGCAATAAATTCATGCTTGCCGTGGGAACAAATAGGTACATGAGTCAAACAACTTTGACAAATGTTGTTCTATTTAGATTTATAAATAACTTGCCAGTTTATCGAATTGTTCTATGCAGTTAATATATTATTAATTACTGAACATAAATTGAAGGCATGATGACGTAGTTGCTAGCGTATACGGTTCACGATAGCGCAATTCTAGTGGCTACGAAAAATATTACCCCAAACTCCATACATAGAAGCAATACCTCGTTTCCTACAGTTGTATACAGGAAAGTCTACCCACAACTATGTCGAGTAAGATTTAAGAATAGAACATGAATTTAACAGAGCCATAAGAAGATGTTCCTAACTGCCTTAAGCCATATAAATACTCTCACTGCGCCTCAAGTGATGAGTTCACATGGACCATGACAAACAAACATCATCAATCCTGAGGTAATCACTCGGTGCATTACTGGCCAAGACAGTCATTTACTTGTTAACAGGCAAATGTCGAGTACTTAGAGAATTGTTCGCGAGCCGTTCTGAGCCGTTTGACTTCGTATGATGACAGGTTGCTTCTCTACTATTTTAATTTAACCTTATTCAGATCATGTTTAAATCTATTTTGCCTTATGAGCGAAATAAGAAAAAGTGATGCTTAATACTTTAAGGAAATAAAATTGGTATTAGTTGCGTCACGTGCGTATCCCAGAAATTATTAAATCTCCCAAGTTGAACAAAATTACATATGCGTACTAATCCCTATAAAAAAATTGTCAATACTTTCGTAGTTTATCGGGATTTCGGAAACATAATATATCGTAGCTTTTTTTTATATTTACACCTTTTTGAAGCCATACATATAATTATGTTATGGTCAAAGCCCCCCTGCAGTATTGAAAATCAATGGTTTGTATCCATCAGTAAAATTTAGAGGGCTGTAGAAGTAGAATTTAGGAATGAGAGAAGTAAGGGAATAATTGATCTGGCTTCATATAAAATTAAAGGTTTAATTTGTAATAATAAATTGAACAAATGTGCTACATCACTCGGGCTTTGAATATTTTCATAGTTATTTTTCAAAGAATTATCGCTGGTTAGGGGAAAAGATAAAAGTCAATTTTCAGAACACAGATATTAGGTACAGTATCGAGAACATACCAAATTATTGAAACAAAATATATGGTAAAGAAAGGATTAAATAAATTATATAATTAAATAAATTGTTAAATTTGTGAAAATTATGGACTTGATTCTGGCATTCATAATTGACATAGTAAGTACATAAGAGGCAAGTATTACATAAGAATGCGGCTAATAAAAATGTAATGACGTTTTGATGTTTATGGTACCGACAAAACACATAAAGAAGTAAATATTAGCGTCATTGTATGCACTCTTATTTACATTTTATGTCCGTTAACTTAGATCATATTAATAGTTAAGTATAATATTTAATTCTAGTAATTGGTTGTTTATTCTGCAACTCCTAGTTTTTAAAACTGCATAGTGAAAAATACAACAGAAAATCTATTGCTTACGAATTTAAAGTTCCAGCTAAAGAACCGAGCGGGATATCCCTCATAGTAGTGATTTTTAGCTATATAAATATAAAAGATAAAACTTATAAACATTCTACGGCGATTTGAAGCCAGTAGGAATCGATTTGTTCCGCATTTGTTTTAAACCTTTTAACCCTTGCATAAGGCAGAAAATATTATGTTTGGTACGCCCAAAGTCGCCTTTGGCGGTCATTGGGTTAGATGCAGAAGTAAACCTTATTAATCGATATTGAATGAAACGGCATTCTGATTGAATTCAGGGCGAGCCGTTATTGAGTCCTTAACGTGCTTTTATGGACGTAATATATCCTTTCAAAAGTACGTTAAGTCGAAAAACGTTAATTCGCAATTACCTAGTTAGACGTTTTTAAATGTAAGATAATCTTCACGTGGTACACTCGGTACTGAGTCGTCTAGGTAGGTATTCAACCGTAGTGCATAAACATAACCTTTATTTGTATAAAACATGGTATAGTAATTAACAATAGTTAAATCTGAACTTTTATGTTTTGCCAAGAAGTTATACCATACAAAATATCGTCCCGTGGAGGTTTTTATACTTCTGTGTTTCGGGATGAGAGCGCTACTGTAAAATTAACAAGTATAAGAGATATATACCTGCCATCTCGGGTGACGGGCAAAGTGCAGTATTGACGGAAAATAATGAGTACATTTATTTCTCTTAATCTATCATGGTCAGACGTATCTCTTACCATCCAGGTGGGCGAAATGACGCCATCCTTCACTTAATGACATAAAAAAATGTTGCACGAAAAGATGTTGCAAAAAAAGAAGAAACAAGTTTGGCCTCTTCTTCGCGAGGCAATCTTGAAGAAAGATAGAATAGTAGATTTGGTGTGCTATTATGGACCGATACGGTTGAAAGTCTTTGAGGAGAGTTTTATTGAACGTTACGTAAGGCTGTGTCTCTAAAGAACGTACTCGCAGTAATTGGTTCTTCAAAGATTTATAAATAAATAAAATAAAAGATAAATATAATAAGTCTAAATCACTATCAGTACCTTATCACAGGATTCAAGTTTATGACACTTTTATACAGATGCCTTTGATTCATCAGAAAAAATGACAAGATGTTTTGCACGCGCCAAAAAGATATATCATTTTTTCAACCTGCTTTTTTATCAATCCGGTCGCATCGACCCACAATGTTTTCGTTGACATTGACACATCCTAATTGGATGTTAACATTATAATTATCAATTGATCCACTATACGATTAGTATGAATATTGATGCACCAATTACGAGTTCAATGGATTGTGGGTTAGTCCAGCCAATTTTATTCTTTTTTATATTCACTGACATTCACACAGCGCCATCTAGTCCCAAATATATAATATATATAATACATAGATAACACCCAGACCTGTTTTGTGTTGTATTACCCGGTGATCGAACCTGGAACCCTTGGTGTAAGATCCGACGTCCGAACCATTACATCAAATGGGTCGTTAACTATTACACCTGATTAGCACATCTGCGAAGAGATTAGAAGGTTGTGTGTGAAGTCGTCCAATCCGCACTGGGCCCGCGTGGATGACTAAGGCCTAATCACCCTATACGAGTAGGCTCATGCCCCTCGATGGGGACTTATAATGTTGATGATGATGATAATTAACATATTTATACATCCCCCTTTAACCAATTCTTTTGCCCCTGGCGCGGAGCACTAACATAATATTATAATAATTAAGTTACAATCTTAAACTAAAAAGAGTACGGACCATGAGTCTGTAGATGTAATTTTATTAATAAAAAAAACATATGTATACATTTAACTTTTTTCATATGAAATTTTCAGTCGGTGGTCATAGGTGTGGCCTTCCGATTTGGAGGGTGCAGTTTCTAATCCCGCCACGTACTTGTTAATGTCTTTCGAATTTCCGAAATTCCGAAATTTATACATAGTTATCTACGGACGCCTACGAAGTAATTCAAAGATTGTGCATGTAATTGGCCAATCCGCACTGGGCCCTCATTACATTATGGTAGGCTAAGCTAATGCTAAGCAGACAATTCAACTGGTAATTTGTAGCTATTATCTCATATACACAGTTATTCCAGTAGGGTACACAGTGCAGTAGCTACCATGTGACGTGCACAAGTAAGGTTATAGTATCCGGACATTTGATTGCCAAAAACTGTTATTCTGGAGAAATTGATACACACATTGGTACATACCTATATAAGTGCATACCTTCATATAATTCAATCCTTGTAGGCGATGACCTACTCATCTTTTTTGTACTAATGACATTAACAGATAACAAATTCATTGTTAATTAACCGATAACATCTAGACTCTGCAACATGTGAACATGCAAAAACAATGGGCGGTGATTGATGCGGCGGCGAGCCTCAACAGATTGACAAGTGATTGACACATTGGACTAATACCAGTTTGTTGCTCTGCAGTTTTTTGACTGGTCCTTAGTGACGCATGCCGTTGTGCTACCTGAAAGTAAATTAAATTAATTCAAAACATGGTCGAGTGACGGCACATTAGAATATAATTTTCATCAACATTTCTCTTTCTACAGGTCATCATCATCAGCTCACTGAACGTCCCCACTGACGGGCACGAGCCTACCCGTACGGCGTGTTTAGGCCTTAGTCGTCCACGCGGGCCCAGTGCGGATTGGTCGACTTCACGCCCAACCTTTGAATCTTGCAGGTGCTGCTTAGGAATTACACATTAACAAGAAAATGGGTAGCTAGCGGCTCTATCATTAACCCTTATCTTTAAAAGCTTAGTCCTAGCTAAGTATTAGGAAGATCCGACCATAACGCACCACGAGGGCCCAGAAATAGACTGGCGGGTTTAAATGTCTATTATAGTAGGCTTGTAACCGGGACTGAGGGCTTAACGTGCCACCCAAAGCCCGAAATATACTTACCAAACGTAGAAAAATCCCACAAAAATATTTTAAAATACGGTCTCCCCGTGGGAGGCGAACCCACGACCACCGAATCACGCATAGGTGTAATTAACACCTACTGTCTACACATATTATTTGAAAAACGGCTGGGTTCATATTTATTTCTCTATAAAACTTTTACAAGTAGGTTCATGCTAAAAGGTGAGAAAAGATACAATTCTCATATTCGATCACAAAAGCTATCCCTATCTTCGGGTATTTCTGCGGCTTTTCTAATCAAGCCTCCACTAGCGAACTATGAAATAAAAATACAAGAATTTATTTATTTAGGCCAACAAAACAAACACCATAAATTTTAAATCTAGGAACATATGAATGTAGTGTTGCCTTATAACGGCATGCAATTGTATATCCTTTTGACATTTCCTGTGCACTGACGTAACACAATACGTGGGATAATATTTTAACAGTAACTTGCGTGTGTACTCTTTCTTAGTATAAGTGATAAATCCGTCGCCATAAAAAGCGCAAACATTGATGTCCAGTAGGTGTTTCATAAATAGATTGTCGAATATAAAGCTCGTTTGTGGTCGGCTCGCTTGAGTAAATGGCGTTATCGAATCCAGTTTTTACACACTGCCGGGTGGCGCCAACATTTTATGATTCATCACTTATAATTGGAACACAAAACATATTTTTTCTATTAAGCATTGACTAGGTGGTATGCTCGTTACTGAGTCTCAAGGTATACACCGCAGTGCCAGATATTATCCTGGGAAAATAATTTTAGAAATATACTTCTTTGTTGCGAGAAGAGGGCTTTATATAACGGAGTCATATAGTGAGAAAAATATGTTGTTACGAGTTGAGCGGTTATATAATTGTTTTCCGTAAACGCTGCATTTGTCATGAGCAGGCGTGTCCTTCTCTATCAGGTCAGCGAAATAGATGACTCGATCATTTAATAACATAAATTAATTATTTAAACAGTTGCTTATCTTGTTTGTATCAAAACTGATAGCAGTAAGAGCACCGTAGCGTCGACTATCTAGTGCTGCAGGTTGGTTGCGGATAATGGAGGATGGAGAGATTTAATATGACTCTTTAGCACTATTAAGTGCTATTTAACAAGTTTCTTTCTTTTTTATAATTATTTTTCTTTTTATTTGCTGTACTTTATATTGAAGCTATAACTCATAGCCACATAATATTTACAAATATTAGGTAAATAAAAACGTTTATTGCTCACTACAGATCTCATGTCCTCATTATTTACGTGTAATGAAGCAATCGTTACACGACTTATACGATATTATTATAATAAAAGTGGATATGTCTAAAAAGCCTATTAAGGCTATTAACGATATTTTAATTTTTAGTTTGGCTTTTTCTTTCTTAAAACTACCCAATTCACTGCAACCGGACCTATTTAATTAATATGTATATCTTCCATTTTTCTCTTTCAGCCTCCATCATCGACCTTTTACAAGCCGTCGATCTACCAGCTACATTTTCTTTACTTCTTTACCAATACGCTTTTTGGTTTTGTAATCCTTTACTTAGGTACGTACCTACGTAATAAGAATTCAAATAGAATGTTTATGAAACGCTATTTTTGATAGGTAAAATTTGAGGTTTGAAATGGGAAGTTTACGAGATGGGAAGTAGCCACTATTTTAAAGAAAGACTAGGCACTATTATTGTCTGTATAAATTTGAGATTCGTATTGACGGAAAGTTCAAAACCCCAAACATAATGCCAATAACTTTTTTCTTTTATCAACTTCACATAAGAGTGGATTTAATAATTAACTTAGCACTGTTAATAACGGACCCGCGATTAGAACGTGAATTGAAAGCACAGGCAACGCTAAAAGTAAACGCAAACATCTAAAATAAGACAAAGTGGCGGCAGACTTAAGTTACCACAAATTGAAGAAATACAATAACAGAAATAAATAGTCCAGGACTTTATTGGCTCGTGACATGTATCACGTACGATCCTTGAGTCATCATCATCATCATCAGCTCATTAAACGTCCCCACCGAGGGGCACGAGCCTACCCGTATAGGGTGATTAGGCCTTAGTCATCCACGCGGGCCCAGTGCGGATTGGACGACTTCACGCACAACCTTTGAATTTCTTCGCAGGCGTGCATGAAGGTTTCCTCACGATGTTTTCCTTCACCGTAAGAGCGTCGGATAACGTACATATTTTCGAAAATTCGAAAACACATTGGTACGTGGCGGGATTTGAACCTCGGCCCTCCGGTAGGAAGGCAACAGTCCACACCATTGAGCCACCGACGATCCTTAAGTATCGCACCTTATATGATTAAGGCATAGAAAATGTGTCTCTTCCACGCACCTTTACTGTAGAGAAATTGGTTCGGTTTGATCCTGATTGCATCCCGTAATTGATAAATGTTAATATTAACTGGGAAAAAATACAAAGTTATCAATAGATTATACTTACTATAAATAAATATCCACTGACATTCACACAGCGTCATCTAGCCCCAGGTTAAGCGTGAAGCCTATAATGTGGGTACTAAACAACGGATAAACATACTTATACATTTTTTTGTAAATACATACATATTATACATAGAAATCACCAAGACCAATACAAACAGCCATGTTCATGCACACAAATGTTTGTGCTGCCCGGGGAACGAACCCGGAAGCCTTGATGTACTAGCCGACGTCTCAACCATTATACCAAATGTCGTCAAATACTATAAATAATACTAAGCACCCGAATTGGGTTATCGTATTCTGCGGAATTCTTAAAAAAATCTGAAATTGGCACAGCTTGTACTCAAAATCACCATTACGCATGCGTCATAGGCTGTTTGACGTCATTTCCCGACTGGAGGCAAATATTTAATAGATGTCTATTACGAGTATTAAGTTGCTTACGAGATAAGAGTTCTAGCATTTTCACATGTCATATATTTATTCATATAAAAAAGCTATGTAGATGTAATTTCAGTTCAGTTAAAACATTGCAGTTTCAATCACCTGATTGTTTAATAAAATAAGAAATAAAGATATTTCTGGTTTCGGAGGGCACCAGCTACCAATCAATGGTGTTACACAAAATCATCAGTACTCTATCAGTCTGAATAATCTGACAAACCTACCTATTAGGTTAGAATAAGAAGCAAACATGCATCTCTGCTTCTTCAATATCTACCACATAGTCAACACACATTACGCCTTCATATTCAAAGCGTTCGCAATTTGCACATAAAACACGTGGGTAACAAGAAACGATAATGGCTGACTGTATAACGTCGCGAAAGCTTGAACTCCATATCCTACCATTACGCCACACATTACCTATAATAATGAAATAATTTGGCGCGTCTTTAAATTATTTAGGGTTTATGCATTAAATTGTTGTTTATAAAGGAACACGTATAACTGTAGTACACTTACATCTGCAATTTGAAATCTATTAAATATAACACTTTAAGGCGTTCAAATTAGTAATTGTAGCAAAACCGGGAAGATATTAAAGACAGAATAAAACTGACTTAGAGAATGAATTCAGACTAAGAAAGTTAATCATTAACTGTTTTTGGAAACCTTTATTATTTATGTAATTAACTTTTTAATGTTATATGGGGCAAACGAGTCAACGGCTTATTTGATCCGCCTATGTACTTTTGCAATACCATCAGGCATAGAGATGCGTTTCCAATCCAAAAATTAACATCCGCTACTATTAATAAAACAATCACAACAGATAAGATAAAAAATCAGAGTAAAAAATTAGTAAAAATAGGGTATCGGTGTCTCTGTAAAAAATGTCCAGGTCCCTACATTATGATGTACAAACAACTTGCGCTGGATTTTTTAAACTTCCTATAAGGAAATTTTAAATTGGCTTATTGTATAGAAATTTAAATTCAAATAATTAAGTTAATTACGAGTTCTACGTTTCAATTCAATAATATTGAATGACACAATAATTTATTTATATTTCTCACATGAACTGATTCGTAACCACATTTGCAAACTAATATGTATATTAAAGCGTGACACGATTACGTAAATATAACTCATCTGTACAATCCCTGTTGGTCGATTTCATTCATAACTAAACGTACATTCATTGAGTAAACAAAACACTCACACGTTATTTGCTAAGTGTTGTTAAATAATAAGGTTGCAACAATCGATAAAGCAAACTAGGGGAAGTCCTATGAATATGTACGACTATAAGAAATACGAAATCGTGATATAATCAGATTATTAAATATTTATAGATAAAGTCTTTCAGTATTCAGTGCGTTTTGATAAAATTTTGGCAAATTAAATGTTTGATATTTAATGTAACGCCATTACGTTCTTGTATTATCTTGATTTAGGAAATGCAGTTCTAAAAACATTTTTTTTTATAACATCTCACTCCCCTGCAACCTATTGCTGGACATTGGTCATATGATCTCCCCTATTTTACACCAGATATCCCAGTCCTTTGCTTTCGACATCCGCCTCCAGAAACGATCATTATGTTTTAGTTTTTTGTAAGAGAGTTAATTCTGTTTTTTCTTACTGAAATTGAACAATCAAGCAGACAGACTACTAGGTGTACGTATTAACTGTCGTCTATAACACACCGACCACATGGGAGTTGTTAACATATTTTGAAGTTGCAGTAATTAGTAAATTCACTATCTTTGAATATCTCTACCCTGATATACATACTGTAAAACTGTTTTTATAACAGAACTAGGTTGACCTTACAATACAATCAATATTTACAAAGCGAACAAATTTCGAACTGTTTGTTTATTATTTGAATGTGAGTACCTATATTAAAATAAAAACATTTTTTATTTTAATATTTCAATTAAACAATAATTCCAATTAAAAAAAATGTGTATAAAAATGAGTATCTATTTTATTTTAAAATAATTTTGACGAATAAAGTTTTGTTGAAAATGAAAATGAAAAGTGTTTATTCAGTTTAGGTCCTTAAAGAACACTTATGAATGTCAAATGAAGCTACCACTGGTTCGGGAGGTAGTTTTCTCACTCAGTAGTTACTCTTTTAAAAAAAATGTGTTGAATACAGAATAATTTGTAATCAAAATAATTATATAAAGCAAATTATATTTACAATTTTTATCATAAAAAGTATTGGTAAAAATATAATAATCTTCAAAAGTACTATTAAGCAGTTAAGTATTATATACATTTAAATAGATGATAACAACAAAAACAAAAGTAGTGCAGGCGTGGAGATCAACATGTCCATGAGTTTTTATCATTTATATAATCTTCAATACTATAGTAAGCTTTTTTTATTAAAATCGACTTTACATGAGACTTAAACTTATGCTGGGGTAAATCAATTACATTTTGTGGTAGCTTATTAAATATTTTAATGCTTAATCCCACAAATGAGTATGCAATCTGAGATTTGGAACGGCAAGTTTGTGTTTGTTCCTAGTGTTCAAACTATGATTATCTGACTTTTTTGAAAATACATGTAAATTTTTGTGTACATAGATGACGCAGTCTAGAATGTACTGAGATGGCAATGTTAAAATATTAATTTCTTTAAATAACTCTCTAAGTGAGTCACGTGATTTAAGGCCGTATATGACACGGATGGCTCTTTTCTGCAATACAAAAATTGTTTGTAGATCAGCAGCAGACCCCCACAAAAGTTGACCATAAGACATAGCTAAAATACACAAGTCTTGCAGTCTCAATATCAGTGAAACTTCTTCCTTACAGCATATGCAGTGGAACTAAGCCTTCCTGCCAAAGCCGCAATATGGGGACCCCACTGCAATTTTGCATCTAACTTTGATAATTTGATAATATCTGAGAAAGTGTAGTATTTACATCGTCAAAAGCTTCTTTTTGTCTATCCACGTTAAATATAAGAGGAGTTTCATCCGCAAATAATACAGTTTCACATAGGTTTTGAGTATAATAAGGTAGATCATTTATATAAATTAAGAATAACAAAGGTCCCAATATTGAGCCCTGGGGAACGCCCATCAATAAAAGGGCTCCGCTGGAACTTGTCTCTCCGACATGTACGTTTTGGACTCTATTCGTTAAATATGATTGTATTAAATTAAGTGCGTCCTTATCGACACCGTAATGCTTTAACTTCATGAGGAGAGTATTATGGTTAACGCAATCGAATGCCTTCGATAGATCGCAGAATATTCCTATAGCATCTTGCTTATTTTCCCACGCCTCAAAAATATGTTTCATTAGTGCCACTCCTGCATCAGTAGTGGATCTGCCTTTAGTAAATCCAAATTGATTGCTATGTAATAATTTGTTTTCGTTGAAATGAGACAATAATTGATTAAATATAATTTTCAAATATCTTACTTAGAGCTGGGAGAATAGAGATAGGTCTGTAGTGAGACGGGTCACTTTTTTCTCCAGATTTGAATAAAGGTATGATTTTACTTAATTTCATCAAATTTGGAAACTTGCCCTGGTCAACACACTGATTAAAAATAATAGATAAGTGAGGAGCAATACATATAATTATATTTTTAAGTATTCCTATAGAGAGTCCCCATAAATCCTCTGTTTTTTATATTTAACTCTTTAAAAGTTCTAATGATTATCCCTGCATTTACATGTGCAAATCTAAAAGACGTTTTGCACTCATCAACATGTGACTTGAGGAGAGAAACAGCAAGATGAGGATTTGAATTTAATTTACTAGTTACAGTGACAGCAATATTAGTAAAGAACTTTTCAAATGCATCTGGCACCTGAGAGTTAGTATCAAGACTACCATCAATATTCAGTGAGATCTTGTTGTCTTGTGTTTTATTTTTACAATTGATTTTATGTTAAAATCAAAAAGATACTTATTTCTCCACGACATAGAACTGAGCAAAATAAATTGACCCCTACGAAGAATGTGCAATGTCTTAATAAATAACATATTCTCGATAATGAACCTTGTCTCAATAAACAATAAATTAAAGCAATATTGGTTTATGTTACTACAAATCACACTGTCTTATTACAAAGTCAGACACTGATATGTTTACGAAAGCCTAGTTTACCTTTACAAGTCATGGATACAGTTGTGAGTGTCTTGCCATTTTCTTATTGTTTATAGTAACATAAATAAAATTATTACATTAAGAAATACACTAACAACCATACTTACATCTACTGTTGCCTCGGACTATTGCGCAAGTACAAATACCATATTAGATGTACCCAATTTCGATGGTTTATCGTTCAGTTAGGTGATAAGTGAAATGCCCAAGCATTTTGTAATCCACTAGCACTTCAATATTGGGCGGCAGTACAAGTTTTTTGTCGATGTCGCTTTGGGCTAAGCGGATCGATTTAGCTTGAAGCGCCAACAGTATGCTTCTCGCTTCACACGGTTGCAATTCGTGAATTTCCTTAACTAGCTATTTTTAAATACTATACTCACGTGCATTAACAATATACCTTATATGTTCTTAACTTGACTAATATGTGACCCCCTCCTGGCGCCTAACCTGGATCCGCCCTTGAACATGGATCCCCTTTCCTGATTAAGAACACAGTACTAATTTTCCGGAGAGTCTTACACTTTCCATCCTTTATTTTATGGGACAGGTAACGAATTAAAAAAAAATCGCAGGTATTTTAACTGACTTCAAAAAAAGGGGCTACTCAATTCGACCCAATTCGATTCGATTCGAATATCTTTGTTGTTTTTATTATTAACAAAGCTTTCAGCTTCGTACCTTAAAAATTGCGAAAAGACTCATATAAAATTTAATCCCTCCTTTGAAGGGGTTTGGGAAAGATAAAAAAGCATAATAGTTTTGATAGTGACTAAATATAGTCTTCTTTTTTGGTAAGCACATTATAGTCTCAATCAGTTGGCTGACTGAATAGAAAGATAAGTTAAGGGCTTTGGAGGGCACATATTAAGCACTTTGTCACAGCTGCCATACGGCGATGGTCACAACAATATGTCAGAGTCTGTTACGTGTTTTAAGAACTCGAACACCTGGGTCGGTCTGATCCTTCCTAATGAAGCAGGAGAAGTAATAATAACGACCTAGTAATAACTATGGCGTAATTTTTAAAAGGCGGTTGCCTGTTAGGCTCGTTACCTTGTGGCTGGGACAGTGATATGGGACCATATTTTTTCTAGTTATAAATACAGAATTACATAATACTTTTAGTTTAATTTTTACGAATAAATTTACAAAAGTCAATATGTGAAATCTATTTTGGACAAGGTGCCATTGTATTACACCTTCGCTTTGGCATTAGATCAAGAATAAAATAAAATATCAAATCACGTCAAATAGCCATTTCTTATCCAAACATTTAAATATAAACAAAAGATAAAAAGTTTACATTATGTCAATTTAAAAAGCACAATCACAAATATGAAAACAGTGCTACATTTAAACTCAAATAAAAATCTATTGTGCAAAGTTGTTATTTTGCAACGACGCATATATTTCCTTCGTACCTTTCTCATGTTATAAAAAATATGCATTGCAAATATTATTATAAAGCGAAGTGAATAATAGCTGGGAGTCCGCAATCCTTTGTAAGCACAGATAACTGAAAATATGTTTGTATTATTAAAAACACATGTTTTCAAATATGAAATAAACAATAGTGTAATGTAGTCAATTCATATCCATAACGACAAGCAAATATGTTTTCATGTTCAATTTAGATAGAATAGAATATAAAATAGAATTTTTGGTTTACCGGGCAAATAGCAAGCGCGGATGGTAACCAAACTAGGTCTCATCATAACAGAATCATTTAGGAATGAAAAATTGGCCTTATCAAATTCGGTTGTATTTTTTTATCAGCAAGGAGCCTACAACTAAGTGAAACCATCTTAGCAAACTGATTCGCTGTGCCGTTAATACTTGTGATTGTACAAGGATAAAAACTTAGCATAAAATAATGAATATGCATTTATGGGACGTCGCGATACTTGCAACGTGTCGGTAAGCGCAAGAGTGGGCGGAGCCGTAGGCCGCAGTAGCGCCGCGACTACATAAGTTTGAGTAATTGTCGCCGACAGCATGCTCCGTTAGTGCATCCAAGCTGTCATCAATATCATTTAGCTCCATAATATCAATAGATTTATTTTATAGTGTCACTGGAGGGTGCACGTACCAATCTCTTTTCGAATAATCGAAATTGTGTACGTTTACCTGTCGCTCTTACGGTGAAGGACATTGTGAGGAAAGCTGTGCACATCTACGAACAAATTCAAAAGTTGTGTGTGTTTCAAGCTCTCCGCATTGAGCCCGCGTGGACGACTAAGGCCTATACACCTTTTACGGGTAGGCTCACGCCGCTCGATGCGGACGTTATAATAGGCTGATGGTGTTTACTAAAAAAAGTTATTTGGTAGGTAATATGGTTGTCACCTGCCTATTACACTCTAGCAACTATGGTCGATGCTCTGGCGACACGTGCCAACACTAAAGATTTTTTATTTAAAAACAGAATTTATCAGTTGCATGCTTAGATAAACCATAAACTAACAAACCCTTGGTGTTATATCTAATGAAATAATAAAACAAGTTTTAATAAATATCATTATCCGACTTTTAAATTTTAAAATAGGTTGTCAAACGCTACAATGCACTGGTGTCAAACCATGAATCATTGGTTTCAGCATCGTAGGTACATTGAACGTGGATAGTATGCGAGTCAGGTATGCCCACACAGCTAGTTATCTCGTCCGGAGATCAGACTAATGCCTAGATATATCGAGGGGGATGCCTTGCGTTTCTAAAGTTTAATTGTACGTTACGTCACCTACGTGCATACAGGAATTCAGACAAAAGATCGATAGACTAGGTACTAACTAAAATTTATATATTAGAATATTTATTCGATTGCTGGATTTAACTGCCTTATGTGGTACATAAAACATTTTAAAATTGTGAAATACCTGAGTAACTGGCTTCTAAAATGTTTTTTGTCTTAATTTTATGAGATTCGCACTCATTAAAAAATGCAATTTGATAATTATTTAAAAAGTATTAATTAAAAATTTTGTTTTCATTATTTCGAAATTATTTGAACTCCTTCTCTTTGTTTTTAGGGTTCCGTAGCCAAATGGCAAAAAATGGATCCCTTATAAATTCGACAAGTCTGTTTGTCTGTATGCACGACACTATGAACCGCTATAAGGTTTTGACAAGAAACTTGATAAAAAATAGTTTAAAAAATACATTGAACTGAAACCCAAATTTTTTTTTCATCGTACCCCCCCGTTTTGGATGTCAATGAGTAGATTTTGAAAAATTATATCAAGGTGTCTAATATCATTTATTTATAAATTGAATAGTTAGCGCGAGAGACACTTCCAAAGTTGAAAAAAGTGTGCCCCCCCCCCCCATTCTAAACTAAGGGGTTGATATAATAAATATATGATGTACATGACATCATTCATCTTACAAGATTTCATGTTCATGTGCATCGAAATTATGTTTGAACAATTTCTGGTGTGTAGTTTATTTTTTATACGTCATAAACGGTGAACCACTTTTTTTCATATCAAAGCTGTAGTAGGTGCCTAAGTAAATAAAAAATATTTTATTTTATGTTATTTGCTGCTGCGGAACCCTCCACGGGCGAGTCCGACTCCAGCTTGTCAAATTTTTTTTAATATCAGATTTATAATCACGTTTGCTCTTCTAGGCAGAGTTACTAGAGTATTTCTCCATATAATTATTAAGGTGCCTAACTACAAAATTTGCATAAATTTGTACACAGTAACCACATAAACTTAACTAAATATCAATAATTTCAGTTGAAAGTTGACAAATTAAATTAAAATCACCTCGAAATGCCTCTTTCCATTGAATATTCCATACAAAAGCGGTAATAGTCCATTGAATGGCGCAAACAAATTGAAAGCGCCAATAGCATCCCGTCTTTCAATAACTTGTTGCCAAATGGCTAACATTCTCTTTGTCGGGAACAATTGTGCTTAAGGTGGACGCGCCTATGAAAACAAATGGGATTCTATGTTCCATTTGATAGTGGCACTCGTTTCTGCGTTTACAACGTACATAACCTTAGGAACGGCATCGTTATAGCATAAAATTACAGTTAATTAGAGTAAAGTATCATTAGTTAAATACCTTATGATATTCTTTTCGAGACTATAGGTATTTGCCTGTTCCTTTAAGTCGCTGAAACAACCGAAAGTAGCCTTGTCACCCATTAAATAAATAATAATAATAAATATTAAAATGATGACAACAATGACGCGCATTGATCATACCTTAATCAGTTGCTGCCTGGGAGACGATAATTTGGTTGAATCAATGCTGCCAAAACCCAGGCCTTTTTTTTCAGCTAAAAACGTGCATTTGCCACTACACCGTTTTGTGGCACGTTTGTCCCTCCGACTAACGAACTGAACTTACTTGGCGTATGGTTGAGGAGTACTCAGAACTTCAGCAAGAACATTGAGTTCAAAGCTCAAATAGCCGCGAAAAGTTGGGCATCCTAAATAAGGTGCAGCGGTACTTCAAACCTGATCAGCTTCTGACTTTATACAAAGCTCAAGCCCGACCTAACATGGAGTACTGCAGTCACCTTTGGGATGGTTCAGCAAAATGTCATCTTGCTACAATGGACTCAATCGATCGTAGAGCCAGAAAACTCATTGGCTATCAGACTCGTTAATTCCAAACTGCAAAGCTTATCCACCGCCGTTAAGTAACATGTCTGTCGATTTTTACAGGCTCTACCTTGGTGAGTGTTCTTCCAATCTCCATGCACTGATCTCATCGTCTCCTTTCACCACAGGTCATTAAGGCGTACTGCAAAATTTCATCCGTTTGTAGTTGACGACGTTGACGTTCCCCGTATTCAGACTAAGCATTTCGCGTCTACTTTATTATGCGTACTGCAAATGAATGCAAGGACCTGCCTGCGTCTGTTTTCGGCCACATACAACTCATTAAAAAAAAGAGTAAATAGGCTTTTTCTGGGCAAGCTTGCTCCATCTTAGAGCACGTCTCTTCCACTAGCATAGTCTGTGCTCTCGAGCAAGCCCATCATAAATTATAAAAAAAAATCATTGTCATTCACACGGCCTCATCTAGGCTCAAATTTAGGAAGGAGCTTATAGTTTGTACAAAACAACATAATAAACTTATATATTTCTTTAATACATAAATAGTATACATAGAAATACCCAGATGAATGAAAACAAACACGTGCATGCACACAAATGTTTGTACTGCCCGGGATCGAACCCTGGGGGTAGCAACCTCTCAGCCATTACACCACACAGGTCATGAATATACCAATCATTTTGACAGCTGTTGAAGCTCGCGACATTATAATGGCGCCGTAACACCCCACACGCGGCAAATTGACGCAGTCGGCCAATAAACGTCCAGCTGGTTTACGTGGCGGCGTAGACAGTAAATCTGCAATAGCTCGATATCAAAACTTTACGGCTATTATGTTTCAAGACCGCGTTTGCTATTGGAGTTGTATTAAATTCTTGCACGTTTCATATTTCGAACGATGAACCTTTTATGGATTGGTATGAGACACATTATATGAGAATGGTTAAAAGATACGTACCTTAAGTATATTAAGGGTAAGTACCTTAAGTGTATTAAGGGGCCGTGTAGGTATGACATCGCTCGCGTGGGTACCATGCTCTCCAATATTTTAAATATCAACTAGTCTTCTTTTCTTTCAATTGCTGCAATGATCTAAAATCTTCTCAGTACCAACAATATGGTTACGCTCTTACGATGAAGGAAAACATCGTGAGGAAACCTTCATGCACGCCTGCGAAGAGATTCGAAGGTTGTGTGTGAAGTCGTCCAATCCGCACTGGGCCCGCGTGGACGACTAAGGCCTAATCACCCTATACGGGGAGGCTCGTGCCCCTCGGTGGGGACGTTTAATGAGCTGATGATGATGATGATTGTTACCAATCTTTTTGATATGTATTGCGGGTTATTATTTTATATTTTGAACATTACACTGAAATACACAATAACAACTCGCAGATATGTCATAACTGAATAGAGTTGGCAGTGCCGGGCCAGTTAATAAGTGTGGGCTAGGTTGTAGTTCATAAAGATTTAGTACTTAGACTATTCAAACTACCATTGCGCGGTACGCGGCTGCTTGCGGGCTTAATGGTGCAATGATAGACTAGATGGAGACGTTATAGGTTACGTTTCTCAGACAAATAAGGATTTTAAAAATAATATGGCATTATTATTTTTGACGTCCCATTTCGTGTAATGGTTGAGTCGTCGACTCTTACACCAAGGGTTCCGGGTTTGGTCCCGGGCAGTACACACATTTGTGTGCATGAACATGTATGTTTGTATTGGTCTGGGTGTTTTCTATGTATAATATGTATGTATTTATAAAACAATGTATATAAGTATGTTCATTCGATGTTTAGTGCCCATATTACAGGCTAAATGAAGTAGATCCAGATATTAAAAAAAAAATTGAAAACTTATCTAGGAATGTATTATTTATACTTATATGCAACGTTTAAAATCGCTAATTAGAACTTAGGAATTTAATTGGAAACTGTCTAGTGATCTGAGCGATGCATTAAGATCGCTGCGAGAAAGAGGGCCGTGGTGGTCGACCCACAAGGAGACCACTTGAAGAAAGTTACATTGTGTAAGGAGTTTGCTGGCCGAATCTCCTGATTATAATGCAAAACGTTTTTGTGCTTCGGAGGGTATGTCAAGTATGACAATCTTGGTGTCGTAGTCGTTAACTTAGTAATGCCAAAAATGTATGACTTAAAAAAATATTATTTTGAAGTCAATTAATTAATTGAATTATGGATGCAAATGTTTTTCTTCATATAAATTCATGTCATTGATATTTTTACTAAGGATACTTAATTAGTTCATTCCGAAATAGTTTTATTACCTCTTATTTTCCAGCCCAGAACACGGCAAAACCAAAAGCATGATTATAAGAACTGTCTCTACCTCAGCCAAACATAAATAATTATTTTACATAGAAAAAGATAATACCTATTTCTAAAGCTAAAAAAATAATATTTGCAACACAAAATGATTTGAATCCGTTAAATATATTTATACAAATGACATTATTTTTTTTTTGCAAATCTGCTGATAGCATATCTTTGCAAATACTCTGAGGTTCCAATACCTTATTAGGACTGAAGTCTCGTACCTACGTCAAGATCGTGCTCGCTGATGTCAAACTTCCTTTGCGATAAACTATCAAACAGTCGCACCCAGTATCACTGCGTATCAGATAACAACATTTATTTAATACAAAATGCATGATTTCATACATAATCATGACTTAATAAATCAATGTTATGTGAAGTCTATATTTGGATTTGACCACCTATGTCTTGATATGATTTGATTTGGTACGATACGATTTACAACCGTTTAATTTACATCAATCGACAATCTTAATCAAATAATCTTATATCTTGAATTTGAGCTTCTATATATTTATCGTATGTTATCTGATATTGTACTGTCTAACAGATTTTTAGGGCTTTAAGAACACGACATTTAAAAACAAGTCTTTAAAGCTTTTTTTCATGAATTTCTTTTAAGTTATTAATTGTCCTTGAACTTTAGTTTTTTGCACTGCGTATGGCGCAGTTTGAGGGCTCACGCACGGCTTCTTTTCTGTGTATATAGAATTAGTATAGGTACGTTTGTAGACACATATACTTTACATATTTCTTATAATAAAAGCTTTATAACACATGTCTAACAACATTTGTGATGCTTGTCATAGTGTCATAAGTAATTCTTTGGGTTATTTTAAATTTGCTGCTCATAACACATCAATAGAGTTTTAGCCAAAGTAAAGATGCGAAAAATCACACATAAAAACAAAACAACACACACCACCACCACAGAAAAAACAGGTTACTTTCTCCTTTATTCAATAAGCTCGGTGCTATTAAAATGTTTGAAGTATTTTTTACATTGCACGCTCCGGCAATGTAAAGATATGTAAAAAACGGTTAAATATATGAAATCTATCTAATCTAAATATACGGTATTTTATCCCTAATTTGAATTATATAACAATTTAGGGCAAATCAATACATTATTATGTGAAATACATAGCACATGAACCACAGTTTTGAGCAATATGCTCATATAATATTTCGTCACGACATATAAAAATGCGCAATCATCACGTAACATCTACAATCTCACCATTTAAGGCCTTTGGAGTCCTGAATCATAGGCAAACAGTGGGCGGGCGGCGGCTCCGTCATCGTCCCCATACCTACGTCATGGCGACAGAAGGTCACATAACATATTTGTATAATGAATTTCCTTTCCTTCCTCTTTATGGCAGTTAAATATTATAATTATTAGATCATTGACATCTATGCGTAACTTTTGGCAGCTGATGTTCAGTAGCCGATGGCACGAGTGTGGTTTTCATCATTTATATTGAGGAAAATGATTTGTTTGATAAGCCTATGACGTACGAAAACTAGTAGCAGTCCTGGTAGACTAATAGTTACAGGTTTTGTTATGTAGTGTTTATACGTGCATGTTTATAAATTATTCCAGTCTCGTTTCTTTACACCTTAAAATAGCACACAGGTATGGTGAAATCTTCTAGATTTACCCTAGAGAAATAAAAAAGTTACAAGGTTCTCATTATTCTCGGTTAGCAGTTGCAAAACTTTACCCCAGCGTAAATAACTTCTAATTTGTTTTCTTTTTTTTCTTTTCCTGAATGACGATAATGTTAAGAAGCTACTAAGATGATACTTAATAAATTAAATAGTAAAGTTCCGTTCACACGTTACCCTCATCAAGGGTTATGGGACATTGCCTTAGGTTACAACAATAGCTTCGGAATTAAATTTACTAATATGAACTAATATGATAAAAACAATACATAGTTTTAATTGTTACTAAAGAACGGAATTAAAGTTCAAGTGTTCCACCTTTCGCTGTCAAACTAACTTTTCGTGATTCATATCTAGCTTAATTTTTTTGACAACCCATGTCTGTTTGTAATGGTCTGGGTCTTTTCTATGTATAATATTATGTATTACAAAAAAAAATCGTGATGAAACCTTCATGCACGCCTGCGAGAGATTCGAAGGTTGTGTGTGAAGTCGTCCAATCCGCACTGGGCCCGCGTGGACGACTAAGGCCTAATCACCTTTACGGGTAGGCTCGTGCCCCTAGGTGGGGTTTTAATTAATATTTATATATATATATATATATATATATATATATATATATATATATATATATATATATATATATATATATATATATATATATATATGTATGTTTATCCGTTGTTTAGTACCCATTATACAGGCTTAACGCTTAACTTGGGGTCAGATGGCGCTGTGTGAATGTCAGTAGATATTTATTTAATACGCTCTAGCGTTCTGCCAGTAAACAGTCCTAAAATAAAAACGTGAAAACTTACTTATGTACCACACGTTATAATGTCTTGAAATAACATCCCTCAGAATCATCATCATCGACAGCTCGTTATATGCCTTCACCGAGGGGTACGAATTATCCATAAAGGGTTTGTAGGTCTTAGTCGTCCACACGGGCCCAGTGCGGATTGGCCAACTACACGCACAACTTTTGAAAATCATCGCAGGCGTACGCAGGTTTTCTCACAATGTTTTTCTTTACCGTAAATACATCGGATTAATGTACATATAATTTTAAAAATTCGTATATAAATTGGTCAGTGGTTGGGTTGGAACCTGCACCCTCCAGATTCGAAGGCAACAGTCCAAATGAGCTACCGACGCTCCATCAGAATGCTCTACCAAAACAATATATGATTGCGTCACATAATTTATATTATCTACAGTAACCCAGTGTCTTAGCTACTGGCATTACTAATGCTGACTATTGATTTACTTGTTCCGATGATGCAAGTGAGTACCGACACGGACTGTCATACAAAATTTCGCCAACATGATTCATGAGTGAATTATTGTCTACATCTGCCCACGGTTAGCAGGGTTACCAACTGTCACTGTTACGTAACACATTCAGTTACGAATTGCCATATCGCTTTAAAAAGAAGAAAGAGTTATTTTGTGTTTAAAGTTACTAGAAAAAGCTTTGATTTGCAATTGCATGATCGATCGCTAAATATTCACCCTTTTCAATGTTTACACAATAACATGACCCAAGGTTAATCCGATTTATAGACACAATTAATTAATTTAGATAGACACAAGAAATCAACGTTAATTAATTTATAAATAAAAGTTAAAATGTTAGTGGTTAAAACAAAAATGTGTATTGGTATTTAATAAAAATTAAGCTCAGGAAACATACTAGGAATAAAATTGAAAATGTGAGACGAACCTTATGCTTAAAATGTTTATTATTTAATTTTACTCTATTTTAATGTGATTATTATATAACACACTGATCTCAATTTATTAGACAAAGAAAACGGTTTGCCTTATTATTTAAAAAAAATATAATAAAAGCCCTCCTCTTCAAAAATAATACTTAATTTCCCATCTACATGGAACCAACAACAGAGCTTAGGGGTCTAGGCTCTGAATATGACTTTGTCCCATTCGGTGTCGAGACCCTTGGTCCGTGGGGCCCTAGCGCTATTAGGCTTTTTAAAGAAATTTCCAAACGATTAGTCGACATCACTGCAGACCGGAGATCTGGCAGCTACCTCGGTCAAAGAATTAGTTTAGCGATTCAAAGGGCTGCCAGTATCTTCGGAACTTTACCTTAGGGGAATTCTTTTAATTAATGTATTTAGTAATTATATTATTTTATTTAGTTATAATATTTTATTTATACAAATTATGATTGAGTCACATGTTCAATTTATAAAAATAAAGTGTTGTACTAATTTCCTTAAGTCACTTTTAGAGTGAGATTGTTTATCTAATTTAATTTCTTATTACATTATTTTTGACAAAATGATGATCATTGTAACTTTAATATCAGATTCGAAATTGCCTGCTGGTATTTCCCATAATATCTAGTTAAGGTAAAAAGGAAAACCACAATAATATTTGGGTTTTAAAATATGGAATATCTCTCGAAAAATAAAGCGGGAAAACAATAGAAAATCATTTTTTTATGGACTTATGACTAAAGAGACTAGTAATAAGTATATAACACAAATCACTGATCCACATGATCGTATAACTTAAAACCTTTATTTTATCCTAAAGCTCACAGAAACATTTTACGAGACAAAAATAAAAAGCACGCGCAATCGCAAATAAATGCTAATAATGCGTATATCGAACCCAAGGCTGTTAGCAAGTTCCATACAAAATATACATGCCAAACCATCTATTGAGTAATTAACAAAGTATATTTAATTTATGTGACAATCCCTGTATCAAAAATTCAGTGATGTGTAAAAACGAAGTTGAAGACATGTAACGTGGGTAGGGTTGCCAACTTTTTTAGCAGAAATAAAGTATATCTGATTTTAAAGAGGTAAAAAAAGAGTATGCACTTATAAAAAAGAGTATCATTTATTTTTATCTTTTAAAAAGGTATTTTTTAGTACTTCTTGCGGCACATAACAAATTTTCATTTTTTTTAAAGGTATTAAATGAGTCTAAACATTCTAACTCTAAATTTATATATATCAAGAGCTCATTTTTGATTAAATTCAATGAAGCTCTGTTTCTCTCTTCTCGCCACTTTACATTCATGACCGAAAAGACTCTTTCTGTAAATGCTGAAGTGGCGGGAACAGAGAGTATATAGCTAATAATTTTTTTTAAACAATCAAATTCTTGAGGACATTTTTAAAAATATATTGCCATTTTTCAGCGGTGCATTTTTGTATAAAGTCTGCGTTATTAAACAATTCGGCTTCGAGCAATTTTAAAATTGATACTTCTGAATATAAAGTATCCATGTCTATGTTTAGTCTTTTTAAATTAAGTTTTCCTTCTATAATTTGTTCTAAATGATTAAATTCAACAGTAGTCTTTAAAGATATTGTATTTAGTGAATACAGCCAGTTATCATTACTAAAATCAAACCATTTTTGTAATAGTGGACTTTTTAATTCTGATTAAGGTTTTTGCGTATTATATACGGACGTGCACTAAACATTTTGTAAAAAAAGAGTATTTTAGCGTACTTTATTAGTGTTATAGATTATAGAGTACGACCAATGAATAGATATAGATACTCTATTTTAGAGTACGGTTGGCAACCCTAAACGTGGAGTGAGGGTTAATTATTATATTACGATTCATATACAGAGTGAAATCGAGAATATTTACTTTTTTTAATTATAACCAACTCATAATTCATCGTATATACCTCAAATATGGGACAAATCTATTGATACAAAAATTTGATATTTTTATACCCTAAAAATCATATGAAAGACTTTGCTACTGCTCAATAATGCATAATATACTAAAAAATATTTTAAAAATAATAATGATTTTCTATTAAATATCATATGAGGCGGGTTCTCGGCGCGCGATGTGGCGGAGGGCGGTGCAGGTGCGGTGGGGCGAGCGGCGTCCAAGCGCTGAATAAAGTACTACGAATTTTATAAAAGTTATCACCTTACATTGAGCAATCTGATAATAAATTATTTATCTTTTAGTTTTCAAAACTGCTATGATAACTTTATATGGTATTAGGTTATAAACATTCTATAATATAAAGTAAGAGGTCGAATGGATGCCAATGATTCAAATTCATGCTGAATACTACTTGAAATGCTCATGATTGTTGTCAGTAATACTAGCTAAGCCTGTGACTAAGTCCGGAAGGAAATAAAATTACATCGGCTATCAACCAGTGAAAGTCTCATCGAAGCCGGTCCAGCCATTCAAAAGTCTAGCGGGAATAAACAGACGAAAAAGAAATGTTTTATATGAAAATATTGATGATGATATTTCCATATAAAACATTTGTCTGTTTATTGGTTTATTTATTGTTTATATATGTCCTCGAAGTTGTTGACGAATATGTGTACCTGGGACAGGTAGTCAAATGGGTAGGTCCAACTTCGAGAAGGAGGTTTCTCGTCGAATCCAATTAGGATGGGCAGCGTTCGGGAAGTTAAGGCAGATCTTTTCGTCCAAAATACCTCAGTGTCTCAAGACGAAGGTTTTTGACCAGTGTGTGTTGCCAGTTATGACATACGGAAGCGAATCGTGGTCGCTCACTAAGGGCCTCTTGAATAGACTCAAGGTTGCTCAGCGTGCTATGGAGAGGGCTATGTTAGGTGTCTCCCTACGCGATAAAATCCGAAACGATGATATCCGTAGGAGAACTAGGGTGACCGACATAGCCCAGAGGATTAGCAAGTTGAAGTGGCAGTGGGCAGGGCACATAGTGCGTAGAACCGATGGCCGATGGGCGGAAAGGTTCTCGAGTGGCGTCCACGTAACGGAAAGCGAAGCGTAGGCCGACCCCAACCAGATGGACGGATGATCTGGTTAAGGTGGCGGGTAGCAGATGGATGTCAACTGCAAGGGATCGGGACTAATTGGGCTGTAATGATGATGATGATGATTTTTTATAAGTATGAGTTACGTAGATAGGTATTATAAACAAGTATACCATTAAAATCAGCCTATAAACTAGTGGCGTGCACAGAGATTGTGAGTAGGGTATGCATAGTGAGTAAAACTAATCGCAAAAACTATGAATAATATATTACATTTTTGTCATATTGAATGCTGTTGATAACAGCAGATCGCCTATATTTTCAAATACGTAGAGGAAAATGGTCGAAAAAGTGGGAATAATTCAAAATTTTAGCGATTTTGCGGGTTGTCTGGATGCACTGCTTATTTGCATATATGGAGTGCACGCTGCTGCCCTACTAAATGGACAGACCTTCCAACATTTGATACGTAACTCACCGTTTTATTATATAGACATTGCCACACAAATAGAAAAGTTAACATACATTTTTCATTACAATAAATAATGTATTACAAAAAAATGAAAAAAAAAATTTAAAAAACCCCGACACAAGAACTTAAGTAATTTCCCTTTAAAAGTAAAAAATAATAAAAGAAACTTAATGTTAAAGTACCTAAGAATCTATTGATAATTCTTAAAAAAACTGTCGCGTTGGGGGACCGTGACTAATTATTCCTTTCTTATCTACGATATTTTTCATAAGATGGTTACCTCTTAGGCTTTACGTTCTTTTATTAGTCACGGTCCCCCAACGCGACGTTTTTTTTAATTATCAATAGATTCTTAGTACTTTAACATTAAGTTTCTTTTATTATTGTTTACTTTTTAAAGGGAATTACTTAAGTTCTTGTGTCGGGGTTTTTAAATTTTTAATTTAATTTTTATTTCATACTTTTTATAGGTAGATTAGGTTAAGTTAGATTTCATTTGAGTCCAAGTATATTTGCAGTCATTCGGTTACTCTCCACTTTCACTCCTCACAACTTTTAACGGTCAACTGATTTTCATCAAAATGTCTAAGAACACTCGCACATAAGTCACCTTTAATATAAAAATAAAACCTAAATTGAAATCACTGCATGCGTTCGGGAGTTATGATGCCACAGACAGACAGACACACAGACAGACACGTCAAACTTATAACACCCCTCTTTTTGCGACGGGGGTTAATAAATAAAGCAAGGTAGACATAAGCCAGAGCTACGAGCAGACTCTGACGATAGTTTAAGAAGTCCTATAATAAGTTTTAAATACGCTAACTGTTTTACCGGAGAATCCATTTATAAAGTCGACATTATCCATGACACTTTGTTCTAAATAGTATTTATATTTACCGTTACAAGTTGAAGGAGAAGACTAGTAGGCTGTATTTTCAATTGCTAACTTAGTTTCATATAATATAATAACTTAAATAATACCAAAACATCCTTGTGAATACACAAAGAACTCGCATGCTATAAACACTACCTATGAAATGTAATTCGCTATCAAGCTTGAAAAGTAAAATGAAACAATAAAATGCACATTCGAATTTCGCTTGTATTACAACAAACGTAAGAGCTATTTGAAGATCATATTTTGGTCTATTTCAACACAGTTACAGTGAGCGTATGTAACTTTCGCGAGTCCGCCTACGCTGTCTGTGTGCCTACACATGTTGTCTACGAAGGTTTCAGGGGATCACCATAGACTAATAAGGTCATTCACCTTGATTATTTTGACCGGACAATAGCCACTGTTAATTACCGTGACCTGTCAGTATTAATATATCTTATCCACAGATTTCTCAATACAGGAGATGGGGCAAGCCGCGTTTAAATTGCGACAACTGTAAGCTCAACGAGCATACACTGGCTACCAGTTTACGCTCTGTGAGACAAGTCAAGACGCACGAATATTAGAAGAAATTACCGTTTTTTCCAAAATGCCATCCTGTGCAATTGTAACATGCCATCATCGCAATGAATCAGTAAATTTACCAAGAAATATAATAACTTTTCACAAGTAAGAACCGAAAAGAAATTGCGACACTGGGACTGCCTATAAACTTGGCGGCTTGTCCAGTCTAATGTATATTCTGATGTCTGTGATCTTATCCATAACGCCAACAGCTAATTAGAGACGAAAATGCGAGCCGAATATGGACAGAACATAATATTATATAATTAGATGTTGCTGGATAAAAGAAACATGAAAATTCATAAGACAAACAGTTACGGGAAGATCACCTAGTCAACGTCTGAATTATCACCTATTAAGATGAGAACTAAAGTTACCGACATAGCCCGCCGGATAAGCAAGTTGAAGTGGCAGTGGGCTGGTCACGTATGTCGCAGAACCGATGGCCGTTGGAGCAGACGAGTTCTGGAGTGGAGACCGCGTCTCGGCAAGCGTAGCGTAGGACGCCCTCCGGCCCGATGGACCGACGACTTGCGAAAGGTCGCTGGTGGAGGCTGGATGAGGAAAGCGGAGGACGGGATATCTGGCGCGAAATGGGGGAGACCTATGTCCAGCAGTGGACTGCGATAGGTTGAATAGGATAGGAAGGTGAAAATATAAATACTTATTATATTTGATGAATATCTTATGTGAAAATGCAATATGAAATAATAAAGTGCTTGACGAAAATTATGACGTGGATTATGTCCTTAAATTTGGACTATATGGAGCATACAGACATCACAAACTGCAAGGTATTATCAAACGTATATATTGTTTTAATCTACGCACCGCATCAGCCTAATTGCTTCAACACCAAAAAATATCAAACTGATAGAAACAAATGAGGTACGCTAAGCGTAGGCGTCACTTGACCTTGGGTCGAGAGTGAAATTGATAGATGTGGTACCATGGGCCCTTTTCATGGTTAAATATCGGCATAAATTACACAATGCGTCTCATAACATAGTTGTTGACGTCATGATGCTCCAACAACACGAATAAAACCTTTTCATCCATAGAAGATTACATTTTAACAACCTAAAAAAATTTTTAGTATTGCGTTAAAACTGATTAATTGAGGCGATGTAAATTATGCAGCCATGTCGTAATATCCTAAAAAGTCAAAGGTTTACGCTGTTCTCTAATTAGTTAAACGGGTGTCAAGAACAATTTATTAATTTGGTAATAATACGAAACTGCGTTTAAAATCGTCTTCATCAGCCTATAAGGGCCCACTGCAGGGCACAGGCGTTCCCACAGAGCTTAGTTATAGCGAGATTGAGCCATCCAATAATCTAGAAAATTCCAAAAAATGGGTAGAAAAAAAATGAGAAAAGGGATATTTATGTTCAATTAAATTGTTTCAATTAAACTGCCAATTAGATAGTACTATTAAGGGTACAAAATTGGTTTTAATTTTCCCTCCGAACTCCCTTAAAAATATATAGAAACAAACAAAACAAACAGAAATTTTCATACACCGAAATGTCATTACTCCGAGGTTATCGGAGATATTGTATTCCTTTCAAAATTTCCTTTTCAATTTGATAAATATTTTTATATTTTTTATAATAATTTTTGTTATTTATATAATTTTCTATAAGATTACATACAACAAATTAAAATTTGGCTGCGGCCTCCCTATATGCATAGTATGGTATAGTTGAAGTAGAGTAGCAAATAAACCGTTGCTGCTCCAAGGAATTATAAACACACAACAAACGTGTAAAAGAAAAATAAATTTTTCAATTCATATATTTAAAACACTTCAAAGGAAGGAATTCAATAAAAAGATTGCTTTTTAAAATTAGATTTGATTCTGCTATAACTATACCAGGCACGAAGAAATATTTCGCTTTTGTTACAAAGTTAGAAGGTATTATCGTAAAACGTACAAGCAACTCGGAGACTAGAAAAATTGAAAAAATATATATGTAAATGTTGTTTGATTAAAAATAATATTGTTTATTTTTGACCTCAAATGTTACATTATAAGTACTGAAGTATTGAAATTCGCCCTTTTCTATATATTTATTTTGGAACCGCGATCTAGCGTGACATGGGCAGTGGAGCGCTGGCCGTACGCTCGTCGCCGGCCGGCACTTTTTTTACACTAGTTCCTAAACCAGTCCCGTGCCCATTATATAATTTGGCAGACATTGACTGCATTAAATTCTCAATATTTAGACAAAAAATAAAAAAAAATTAAGCTGAACCAAGTTTGTTTAATTTCACTTACAAAAATAAAGGTACTAAAATATAAAATAAATTAAAAAATAATAATCTAAAACACCCAAATAAGGCTTGTCTAATGCTCTATACACTTCAATACTAATATGTGTCATTATCTTTTCTTTATACTTAATAATGGCCGTCAAAGATACCATACACCGCTCATAAACTACAAAATGGCGTAACCCATTAAATATACTTCATATAATAAAAATATTTAGTATCTGGGTTAAAGGCATACATAGGTATAATTTCACTAAAAATTATCAAAATCGGAAACATTGACTTTTTTGCCTGTCCGCTTGGCGTGGAATGACCCAAAAGTAATGCCTGCTTTTTTTCTTTAAGTTTAGTCTGAAGATAAGACACCAAGTCTAAGATAAAAAACCAAAGCAAAAAAAATAATACTACCCAAAGTCCAACCCTTTAGCCTGGAATACGACCAAATCAAATTCAATTTTTCTTTGGATTACAGTATGGTATATCGCAGCCTCTTAAATCACAAAAAAACGATAAACAAAGCGTCGAGTTTCCTTTTCCACATAATTACAATACGCCTTACGAAACAAAATACACTTATGAAGAATTCGCTAACAGGATTAATTACATACAATAACATGGTGATTCGATGTCCCCAAAAATGTATGTAATTTCGTTCAAAATTGCTACGTGAAATGTAAATTGCGATCGTCACACGCACCTATTAAGGCGAGCCTGGAAACTGAAGCACGATCATAATTATTATTATTGCGGTCCGGTATGCAGAAATAATCCAAGAGCTGAGCTTACTTGTCCCTTTCCAACGAATTATCGTCGCCTTAATGAGTTTAATTGTTTAAGTAGAATTCTGTAGTTACGTTTCGCATGGACCAGTTTGCCATAACGTCAATTTCCTATATCAGTTTCGTGATACACCTGCATGGTTGTTTTATTTTTTAAACTTTGTGCCAAGCAGTGCTACCACCTTAGCCCTTTTGTACTTGATCTAGCACTTTTTAGTATAGGTGAATTCCTTTTTTAACGATTTTGCCCGAAAAGGGCAATCTTGCTCTTTTCACTGTCTTGAAAATATTACCAAATTATGACGTTTTCCACATGCTAACAAGTACTTTTTATTTTATCGGTCATGATAACGTTTTTTAGACGCTCTAAAAAAACGGCTTTATGACATGAATATTTCAGTATTTTTAGAACAGAAAATCTTTTGGTACTCTATCGAGCCCTTTTCAACTTCTCAAAAACCCCTTTTTCTAAAACTAAGGTGGCAACACTGGTGACAAGTTGACTAGTTTTTTTATGCTCAAATAGGACTTCATGGTGGCTTTTTACGTTGTAATTTAATTGATAAAGATAGTTTTGCAAGCCACGCAGGGTGATTGGCTTGTTTTTTACTGATCTTTTCCATATCAGTCTGGTCCGGCGCGGATATTATGTATGTCGTACTGCCAAAGATGGCAAATGCAAGCATGTACCTAATCGTCCGGGTGCGCACAGAATCGTCACGGATTCCTTCTCATTAATTAGCAAGACGGGATAATTATTCAAGTGATATGACTTTGCCACTGACTATGCAACCCGAAGGGTTATTACGAGTAAAAATTACAAAATAACTGTATTTTAATGTGCATGCTATCTTCAGCTCATTAAACGTCCCCACGGAGGGGCATGAGCCTACCCGTATAGGGTGATTAGGCCTTAGTCGTCCACGCAGGCCCAGTGCGGATTGGACGACTTCACAATCACCCTTTGAATCTCTTCTCAGGCGTGCGTGAAGGTTTCCTAACGATGTTTTCCTTCACCGTAAGAGCGTCGGATAACATACATATATTTTCGAAAATTCGAAAACACATTGGTACGTGGCGGGATTTGAACCTCACCTCTCCCGATAGGAGGGCAACAGCCCACACCATTGAGCCACCGATGCTCTTTATGCATGCTATACGGATTTTTTTTGTTGTAGCAAGAAATATTTTCTTAACGTAGGTGATGCGTGTATTTCCATCGATTCTCGTTAAAATTTCACTCAGTAATTGAGCTTATAACACTACACAAAGTGTGTCTGTTTAAAACTATTAATATACAATATCTCAAAAGGCAATCATTATGATTTTTTCCAAGTCATTACAGTTCTAATGGGCAATATAGCCTTTAAAAATTAGTACTCAATCTCGGCTATAACAAGGGATAAGTTACATTAGTTTTCACTTGCAAAAGCTACACGTGCGTGCCCAAAGTGTCATCGCATCCTAAATCCTTGCGCCCGCGCACCGCTTTCACTCGGCCAACACAGGAAACCACTCAAACAACGACACTTATCTCACTCACAATAAACAATTTATCATAAGTTGATTTTAGGCGTTACACTTACCTAGTAACGTATGGAGAGAGCAGACTGTGACCTTGATACCAATTTGCACCAGCGTCATATAATAACTATCTATTTGTGTCACTTTTTTTCTAGTCTGACCCGTGGGTATGCAAATAATGGTACGGCAAATTTCGAGTACATCAACCTTGCCGCCTACGATATATGAATCGACGGAGCCTAGCGTAGTCTCTCGTAAGGCGGCGTTTTTACTTCACGATAATCCTTGTCAACTTGCGTCATGCTGTTGGTTTTTTGGCTTTGAAGTTTTTCTTAAACTTATTGAAGGGATAAAGAGTGATTATAATTACTCATTGGGTGGCAAGATTATTAAGTTTTTTTTATATTGATGAATCATGATTAAATTAGACCTCATTATTAGTCCATATACACATAAGATAGGCTATATGTATATTTGATAATAACAAACTTTTAAAAGTAATTACAAACACAAAATAAAAATTTTGTAATACAGGCAATCAATTTTACATTAGCCATAAGTTTAGTCTGAAGCTTTATTAGATTTATTAGGTATAAAATATGTGTGATATATTTTAAGTTTTGTATTTTTGCTTAATTACTTGTGTTTCTAACAAGACTTATATTAAAACCTTTTAATAGTACAGCAGCGACAAGGACAGTTAACGTTTCAATGCAAAGAACGTAAGTTTTGGTTTTTATTTTACATAGTCACCATGCTATGTCGTTGACAGTTACTTGCACATTACTTCGGATCAAGCGTTCGTTGTTGCAAGCTTAAACACCAGTCGTATGGTGTAAATCCTGCTCCATAGTATAGAGTAGCTCCCAGTGACCTAGTGATTTCCATACGCACGTGGGTGTCGGGTATTTATAACTTAGAAGATCGCTCGTGCACGATCGCCGATCGATCGTCGATCAGCGTGATGATTTGAAGGCTTTGGTGACTTACTTGTGTCACCGCTTGATTGGTCGCGCACTTAGTTTTGAAGTCGTGAGGTGAAAACGGCGTGTTTCATCTATACTATGCTATTTACTAAAATTAATCAGAATAGTAGTGCAATCGATTTGTACAAATGAATTCTGAGTGATTATATGTACAGTTTTTAATATAGATCATGTCATAAATTGTAGAAATCTGAAAGATGTATTACGAGATGTATTACGAGTAATATCCGTTATCCATAACACTATCGCTATTCTTATAAAAACCATAGTACCTTATTAGTATAATTTTGTTATAAATCCCGAAGAGATACTGTGTCGTCGTCTGCGTCGATATATCAATCACTTCCTATTTTTCCTACAATAATGATTGTAATGCATGCAATAAAAGTTGCATTTTGGGCAGAATGGTAAAACAGGCAGTAAAATCATTGAATAATAAGTACTACTATATTTATTATATTTACGTTACCAATTACAAACTTAGATAGTTTGAATGTTTTGATAAATTTACTGCTTGGATAACAGTCAATAGTCAATTAGTTGTCTCTTGGTATAGTATTAAAAGCATAAAGCTTCCAAAAGCAAGTCTGTTAAGCTTACTTTGTGCTGTAATTTTTTTTGTCACCTTATTAGCAATTCCGTACTCGCTCAAGATAATATGGGGTTTGCGTATATGTTAACATCAAATCATAATTTTAATTCATACATCAAACCTTTTTCGTCTGATACTATTGTCCTTTAATTGCCGTGACAAGTATTGTTGTACCCGATATGTATCACTGAATATGTGAATCTTTGTCGCGCAATGATATTGCAAAAAAGCTGCATTAAGATGTTTCTGATGTCAAATGTTGCACGTTTTGTTTTACTTTATTGTCAGTGTTAAATATCAACTTCCGTGTGTCCGATCGTGTAGACGCTTACCTTTTAATGTTATTTTTATTTACCTTTATGTAGATAAACAAATGGGCTTTGGTTTGTAATAATTTCTTCATAGCAAATGATTTAATGTAAAGAGAGAGAAAAATGAATTTTAAGTAATATAATAAATTGTAGATTGTAAATGAACTGTCAATTTAACAGCCTTTAACCCTTTGACCGCTGGATACTCCTAAAAGCGTCACACTCTATAGATATTCAATTGTATCTGGATTCCTAGCGGACAAAACCTAAACGACCAAAATTTATTCAGCAAGACACTAGCCTTCCTTCGTCAAATGGCAATGGGGAGATTGGGTCATAAGTGTACTGCAGTAAAAAATTAAAACTGCTTCTATCTTAGAAGCCGCATTATATGAGTATAAGTAGTGCCCTAAGTGTCATAAGTAGTATTAAAAACACTCACGTCAATTGTCTAAATGTATCACAAGTGAGAATACCCAGATAATATAACTTTGACGTAGATTATAAACAATAATGGCTTGAACTGAAATATTTAGCTGAATTCTTATCCTCTAGCGTCAATTGTGAACTGTGTAAATGGGACTGTCCCTGCTAATCTAAATTTAATATAAGGTTTTCCTTCAATAAAACGTTTAAGAAAATACTTTGAATGTGTTTCTGCAGATAAATTCTTCAAGATTTTCTGAGTAGAGTATTAAAATTCATAGAAATATGTATGTAGTAGCTATTAAGTAATGGATTTATTATAGTACGTCAGTTTAAGAGCAAAATAAGTTAAGTTAGTCAACTTAGGATGTGGTGGAGCAATTGGTATCCTTTTCACCAACATGCTTAGAGAAACTTTGAAACTTACTAACATGTAATTTTAACCAACGCGCAGAATATTAAACCAATGGGTTAAGAATCATCATCATTATCAACTCATTAAACGTCCTCAGCGAGAGGCTTGAGCCTACCCGTATAGGGTGTATACATTTGAATCTCTTCGCAGGCGTGCACAGATTGCCTCACGAAGTTTTCCTTCACCGTAAGAGCGTCGGATAAACGTACATATATTTTCGAAAATACATTAGTACTACGTAGCTGGATTTGAGCCTGCCCCCTCCAGATCGGAAGCCAAGAGTCCACACCAATCAGCCACCGACGCACGAGTAATGAATAAGCATAAATTAAAATGACATCTTCGTCTGTACTAAACTCATTTTTTTATCTTATAGTTATTAAGCAACAATGCAAGATCAGTTGGCAAAATATGTATGTACCTATTAAAAATAATATTAAATTTAGTAACAGCTATTCGATGCGTAAAAGCAAATATAACTTTATAGCAGCCCACACACGACCTGTGTAGGCAGATGCTAATAAAATCGCTTAACAAATCACATCGATATAAAAACACATTTATTAATATTCAGTTTCACTTTGATATCAATTATTAAATTAGAAGTGTCAAAACCTATGTTTATACTGACACTTTAATTTAGTATTATTTCTTACGATTTATTTTTCAGTGAAAGTTTGACAAATTCGCAAATGGTTCTAGCGAGTTATACGTTTGTTATCATTATTTATTTTTCTGCATTTATTTATCGATCAAATGACCTACTGTAGCCTTATCAAAAGAATAAAGCCAGAATAACTAGTTTCACTATAGATTTCGGGACTAAAGAATTTTGCCTCGGTACTTATAATATATTCACTTATAATATATCAGCAAGTTGTCACAGATGGGGCTGTGACAACTTGCTGATGAACCAACTTGATAGGAGACATTAGCTATAGATTGTATAGCTATTTGATTTCTCAGTAGAAAATGCATGCAACTTACACCATTGGTAAGGTGATGTAATGACAGACACGTAATACTCGATAAATAGATTGGCCATTTCAAATTGAGCCATCTCAATCTGAGCTGTTGGCTACTATTCCAATCCATGCCAACGTACATAACGGTAAGACATTCCTGTGTCAGATTCAAAGCTACCGGAATAAGCGTAATCATGTTCAGGGGATTTACAATGTTCAAATGTAAGTATTCATAAAGAACTAACGAGGTGGGCAGTCACAGAGACAATGTGAACCCAAGTTCATTTGCATCTGGAACACCCTATCGATACACGTTAAGTGTTTGAACTCGAAAACAAAAGAAGTTAATTTAAAACCAGTCTCTTGGTAAAAAGTAAAATAACGTTTTCAATAATTGAACTTCGAACGATTTAGTTTTGTAAGTTAATAAAGGCGAAAAAGTCTTATTAGAAGTGAGAAAATAATAAACGGACGGAATCGCATTTTAGGCGTGAATTTAATTCTAATGGTAAAATATTCAAAGTTCACAGCTTAAAGAGGCCCAGATTTAATTTAGAACATCATCCTTACAAGAGCATGTTTAGACATGCCAAAATTTGATGCTAGCCAAGGTCTCTTACTTGTCGTAACGACAATACAGGTAAATGAACTAGGTATTAGATAATTATTATAAAAAACAAACTAAATATTAGATAATTATTATAAAACAAACTAAATTGTAACGCCTTTAAGCGTCCAACCTCGTTATATGCTTAGTTGATTTCATTCTTTCTTTTACCGAAAACATTAAATTGTTAATAAAATCCCTGGGCTAATTTTATTAAATACTAAAAAACATTTTAAATTGAAAAATCGCTTAGCTAAATTTTAAAGCTTCTGTTTAATTTTGATGATATTTTAATTTTATTGTTTTAAATACTTGCTTTAAACAATCAAGGTATTTGTTTTCAATCATTCGTTTTGAAACAAAGCAAGCAAGCAAACAAGGTAAAATCGCACGATTTAGCTATCAACATTAACCCCAAAAAAATCACAAGAAAATGTCAGCACTAGTTCATATGCATAAATTACGTAACAATAAAGGAGACAAAGCAAATGCATATCTAAGAAGCGATTACAATGGTCAAGTGAGATGGAATTTGAATCGTGTTGTAGTTTTGCGTAACTAGTGAGCAACAGGAAATACAGGCTTCGCAAGTGTGGCATAAAACTGAGCGATCATTAGCCGCCTTGTCGTGCGGAATTAGCAGTTTTTTCTCCAACACCGCGGGTGCACCATCACGTTTCATGCAAGCGGCCAGTGAAATGAGATCTCTTAATGGTTTTGTTCTTTTTCTTAATGGCAGGGTAATGTATGCAAATGCGCATCTGATTACTGACCACACTGCGAGCGAGGGTGGTGCAACGTGATTTTTATAGCAATTGTTCGTACGCCAGAAATATGGGACTGGAAACTTTTATATCATTTTGGTTTATTTTTGGTTATCTTCTTATTGAAAATATTTTAGACATATTAGCATAATTTGGTGAATAAACAACAGCTTAAAAATACACATACCTAGATGTTTCTATAACAAGAGAATATTATATTGGCATGACATTCAATCAAAACATAGACGTAAGTTTATAAACGTTTCATAATTCGAATAAAATTACTTATCCGTTCCTGTAATTCTGAGTGGCTCGTCACTTTAACTTTAAAACAATATTCCAGTAGATAGAGTAAAAACACTATTATGTAAATAAATTTAAACTTACTAAAGGAATAACCCACCAATTACATCGTGTGAACCGCTTGGTTGTGGTTTTGTCGACAAATATGCCGCATGCCAAGCATCGAGTTGTGGTTATGTGTTCTAATTAAACATACTTAGATAAACCACATCAACTGACTTAAATAAGTATTCGAGTCTTTGTGCTTTTTAGGGTCCGTATCTGAAGGTAAAAAAAAAACGAAATCCTTTTATTAAGACAAAGAAGAATCTATTTCACCGAACAGTTGGAAAATTTTCACAAATTATGTATTTTGCCAATGCTTTAGGCACAAATAGGTACTTAAGCAAAAATAAGGTAAATAGAAAATAAAAATTATATTCAAAGGACATAAACTGATAAAAGACAAATTTTATTTGCAATATCACACTATGATAAAAGGTAATATAATAAGGAATACATTTCTTTTTAAATTAAAATTTTAAATCTTTTACTAAGACAATTGTACGGAACCATTGCTTTTGGTGGACGTTATATATGGCTTTCATATTATCACTGATCCTACTTTTGACTTTAGTTTCGTAATTATTTTTTAATGCCTTTCTTATTATATATTCTTTATTGACGTTATTATCCATACTAATATTATAAATGTGAAAGTATCTCTGTCTGTCTGTCTGTTTTTCTGTCTGTCTGTTTGTTACGCTTTCACGCCTAAACGGCTGAACGGATTTTATTGAAACTTGGTATGTTGATAGTTGGTAACCTAGGATAGGTTTTCGGCTATTTTTTGTCCCGTTTTCACCCCCAACTTCCCTATAATGGCTGTTGGAAGTTTGTATGGAACATTCCGCAATTTTTGAAGAACGACGCTGAAATTGGTATGTGGACTATTTGTCTGAAACGAAAAAATATAGCATATTTTTTTTCAAAAATCTGTTTCTGTCTGTTTAACTATTAGTGGAAACTTTATTGATTTATGTAATTGTTTATATGTGTTGTCCTGTTAATGTATGATGATATTGTTTGTTTCCCAAATATAAATAAATAAATAAATAATTGATAATATAACGTATAAGGAAACGTCATTTCATAAGTAAATAAAATAAGGTGTAGCAAGAAAAAAACATGTAGATTACTTACTAATAGCAAGAAAAGTGTTAACATTGTTTACACTGAAACTAGGCGGTCGCTTATTTAAATAGAAAAACCAACAAGACAACTTCAGTGATAGTACCCACCTTGATTACATGTCAATTAATTAACATGATGAACTGAAGATTTCCAAGGCAGGCCACTCGGCGTGGGATCGAGCCGTATTCAAATCACCACAATTGCGAACAAAAAACCTTTTTATGGTAACACTTTCCAGTTTTTCCGGTAGTGTAAGAGTTACTTCGATTCTCGTGGCTGGATTCAAACGATTCTGTAGGAACAAGATTATAATAATTGTCTCACATCACGATCGTGCCCACTTTTATATTCAAATGAGGCTTTGTCCATACGTAAATTATAATGTTCATGATATTGCATCGGTTACGATTAGTGTTTCGGCAAAGTGACGCCCCGTGATCATTATGTAGAGACAATTTCTGTTCCAAGGTCGGTCAACACTTGAGAACCTTTCCGAAGGTCGGTCAACACTTGAGAACCTTTCCGACCCATCGACTGGTAAAATTAAAGTACATATTTTTATTATTCATCATCATCAGCTCATTAAACGTCCCCACCGAGGGGCACGAGCCTACCCGTATAGGGTGATTAGGCCTTAGTCGTCCACGCGGGCCCAGTGCGGATTGCACGACTTCACACACCACTTTCGAATCTCTTCGCAGGCATGCATGAAGGTTCCCTCACGATGTTTTCCTTCACCGTAAGAGCGTCGGATAACGTACATATATTTTCGAAAATTCGAAAACACATTGGTACGTGTCGGGATTTGAACCTCAGCCCTCCCGGTAGGAAGGCGACAGTTCACACCATTGAGCCACCGACGCTCACCCGATCCCGATACCCGATAGTCGACGACGATTTTTATTATTACAGTTAATTAATTATTTATAATTGTGGGAGTCTCCTTTTAAGCATGAAAATGCCTAAAACAGCTTCCTCAAGTTTTGCTAACTTCATCATCATCGTCAACTCATTTAACATCCCTAATGAGGAGCACGAGCCTACCCGTCAAAAATATAATTTCAAGTGCCGAGAAAGGGAGGAGGAGGACTTTATGAAGAGGAAGAGAGTGGGATTCAAGCTTATTCCAACGATCTCATTATACAATCAGCGCGGATTACGATTCAGTCTCCTGATGATTAAAGCCTTTATCTAATAACTGACATACACATCAATTAATTTTCCCGAAACACAGAAGTCCAAACACTTCTATTTCAGTGGATGATACTTACCACTTACCACCGCGGCGAATACCTACTTAGAAGACTAGGTATGAAGCTGTCACATAGTATTCTGTTTAATACGAGTATAAATAATAAAAATGCCCCATTTTCATGTTTCTTATGTAATAACACAAATATATCAAAGATTACTGCTACATACTACGATCGCTTAAAATAAACTTAAAATAACAAAGAATATAAATAGGCATATTGTTTATAAAATAACCTTATATTAGGTACTATGACTATAACATACCTTTGTAAGACTTTTTAAGTATAAGCTCTATTATGAACACAAAACCTTATTTAAGTATAGTAATAATCATGATAAGTTCAATAATCGGCTTGTATTTTCGCATTATAGAAATGTAAGAAAGGAGAACGCATCTGCCAAGCTAATAAAAAGAACAGTTGCAGACATTTTTAATCCTCTACTGTTGGATTGTAAGACCATATTTAAAAACCCATCTGGGTTATAAAGGACATTTTTCACTGTCTTACGCGATCATTTCAACTTCTCCAGGTCTTGGTATGTCCTCCTTCGTGTATAGTCAGTATAGTAACTATTCCCATAATTATATCAGACAAGATATTGAATACTAATTTTTACAGATGGCCGTTGGAGCAGACGAGTTCGGGAGTGGAGACCGCGACTCGGCAAGCGTAGCGTAGGACGCCCTCCGGCCCGATGGACCGACGACTAGCGAAATGTCGCTGGTGGAGGCTGGGCAAGAAAAGCGGAGGACCGGGATATCTGGTGCAAAATGGGGGAGACCTATGTCCAGCAGTGGACTGCGATAGGTTGACATATGTAAATTAACATAAATTATACTAAATTTGTAAAAGCAAGAAACTGTCCCTTCAAATTATATTATACAACCAAGCAAAAGGGTAACATTATAGAAGGCATAACAATTGAATTAGTTTTATTAATACCGTCCCTTTATGAAAAAAACGTATTTTATTAAAAGCTACCAATAGCCAACCTATTAAATTTCGTATAATTTGCTCAAGGCATTTCCTCTAACATTACCTGAGGATGTTCTCAGAATACCTCCTAACGTAACGTTAGTCATAACGCCAGAGGTATTTCGGCATCAGCAAAACGGAATTTGAAAATGAAAGACCTTCATCTATATGAAGAGCAAAAAAAGTTTTAAGCTTCAACAGTGAGTCAGTGATAAAGCAATTTCTTATTAGATACAGGTAGGATTTTAGAAAAACGCTTAGCCTTCCTGTAAAAAGTAGTTTTTTAGTTTAATGAATTGTAAAAATTATTAAATTAAAAAACTACTTTCCACCAGTACAAAAACCGGAGGGAAATCGTACATGTGGATACTCTAATTGTACCTATTTTTGTCGCCTAATCACTTATTAGCGTCGGTGGCTCAATGGTGCGGACTGTCGCCTTCCTACCGGGAGGACTGAGGTTTCAAATCCCGAAACGTACCAATGTGTTTTCGAATTTTCGAAATTATATGTACGTTATCCGACGCTCTTACGGTGAAGGAAAACATCGTGAGGAAACCTTCATGCACGCCTGCGAAGAGATTCATAGGTTGTGTGTGAAGTCGTCCAACACGCACTGGGCCCGCGTGGACGACTAAGGCCTAATCACCCTATACGTGTAGGCTCGTGCCCCTCGGTGGAGACATTTAATGAGCTGATGATGAATCACTTATGCTTTTGGAATATCTGAGATCTTTGCCAAAGTTCCAAATCACTGAACTTAGTTAAGTCACAAGGCTTCAAAGCACTTTGGTTCAATTATTACTGAGATGCTGTTAATAGGAGACAGTTTGTTTTAAAACCCTGCGTGCAAAGAGACCTTGAAGGAATTAAATAGCCTTCTAAGAAATTTAGTGGTGTCCACTCCTGATATGTTTAAACCACTGAAGAAACAATTAAATCAACCCTAACGTATCGAGTAGACTTTTTCGGGAAAAATCTAATTCCATATACATAAGTTTGTCTCAAAAAAAATTGATTTGCTATGTTAGAAAATGTATGCATTACTCAATTCTGTGTTTTAGATGTGTCATAAATGATAATATATATAGATATGTATCGCAAACATTGTATAATGTAATGTTTTGTTACTATAATCCCAATTCTATTATCAGATTTGTTCAGCTTATAATCGATAAAAAGTTTGATATGTTAATTTTAGTACGGATATTTAGGTATGTAAAACATGTTCTTTCTTGACATATCTTTTCTAAGCGTCATCACATGAATATTGATTGCTGATTTCATCATCGCTATCATATCATACTTTATTGAAATAAGCCTACCTCGATTTAAAGAGTAATAGGGCCAGTTTAATGAGTATTGCTTGGTAAGTGGCTAGGGCCGCATTCATTGTTTTTTAATATGTAAATAAGTGTAGAAGATGGAGGGGACACTTACCTGATGATAAGTGATAGGTCTGACTTTGACAAAACAGCATTGATGGAACTATATCATTTCGATCAACCTGCGCCTAAGCCCACACACATTAACACCACTTCCTTATATCTTCATACCCTTTGCACAGATCGTTTATTTTAGTCGTTGTAATTTTTTTATCATCATCATCAGCTCATTAAATGTCCCCATCGAGTGGCAAAAGCCCACCCGTGAAGGCCCAATTATGCATCACGCTTCACGCATACCCCTGAATCGTGCTCAGATTTCCTCACGATGTTGCCCTTCAACGTAAGAGCGTAGGATAAACGTTTATATACAATTGAACCTGCGCCCCCCAGATCAGAAGGAAGCAGTCCACACCACTGAGCCACCGACGCTCTTTTATGTTGTTGAATAATAAAATGTTTAATGCATTGCTTTACTTTTCATTACTTACCAATTCCTATGTAGTAGTCAATTAAAGTTATTACTTTTGTTAACCATGATCTATGTCAAGTTAGGAACTCAATTGAACCGAATAACATTACTATTCTTGCTAAATCGAAGTCAATTGAACTGTGATTACAGACCAAACACCCGGAACAGAATTTCTGAATTAAGCCGTAAAGTACCACGAACAAACTGCAAAGTCACTAACAGTCCTACGCAATCGGACATTCTTACATCCGATATCCGTTTGCGTTAAACATAATGGCGGATTTGCATAGACAATGAGCCATCGCATGGGGTTTTCACAGGTCAAACGTAACCATGAATTCTCTGTAATCTCATTATCAGGATGTTCAAAACCCCCTAGGTTTTGAATACATTATAGTGCCTAACCAATTTAGATTACCCTGAGAAAGGCTCTTTTTGTGCGTCAATGACTTCACCGCGGATGACATTTACACCGTAGCGAATCTAAAATATAATGCTTGTATAACTTGTAGGAATGTCTTTATTTAACCTTTATGATTTTTAATGTTATTTACATTTCGGGATTATTTATTCTTCCGGAAAGAACATAAAGCATGGTATCAACTTATTAGTTGATACCATTGGTTTTATGTACTACCTACCATGGTATTCGTTCTTTTACCAGCTATAGAGAAAAGTGTCGTTAGAGTCAGCAAAATATAAGAATTTCCGCCGTCACCGCCACCGCATCTCTAAAGGAATTTAAAAAATACTTCAGCGCAGTCTTCTTTCGTGAATTGTAATATACCAGCATTGGGCCCGCGTGTTGAGTGCCAGCCCCTATAACTGCTCGATTGGTGTGGGAAGGTCAATGGACCTTTGCCTCCAGTATTGGTTAATTAATATAGGAACAATTTTACAAAAATCTAGTATCAAAACAAAATATTAATCTAATAACGGTAGGCAACATATATGTATGTATGTCTCCCTAACAACACCTCGTAGTTGCCATAACATCTAGCAAAAAGAACAGTATCTATCACCAGTTGTACCGATTACCGTAACAGTGACAAGTAGAACAATAGGCTACAAGGCAAAGGTTGCGGTGTGATGTGAACATCCATACGTAATTGTGCCTTTTGTTAGTACAAGAGTGCGTTTTACGTTGCAATTATTCGATCACAATGCGCCGCGTCATAATACTAAAGTATCGAGATAGCGCATTCTTGATACCTGTTCATATAGTGATAGTACCATCATAATCTTTTTGTGCAATAAGTTAGAATACAGTTCACCTCATGTAATAAGCTCTATAGAATAGCCGCAAGCGCGTCTTGCGGTTGACGAACGTACAAATTATGTACGGAATAGTCACTCATCGGAAAAGCGACCAAAAATCATAATCTCGAGTCTCTCTGTCGTCCGAAAGTAGCCGATTGTCTCAAATACTAATCAAATGCTTTCTATAATTTACCTATTAATGAGTCACAAATGTTGCCTTTATTCCACGATACAAATTATCCTTTAAAAGGTATGACGATCGATTTGCTAAATTTGTATTTAACGTCCTAACGTCCAGTAGTTCTATTGTTATCTACTTCAACCACAGACTTAGCTGAACTTACAGCATTCCGTCAGAATGGAAACAATGAGGTTGAAGTAGGTTCCCACACAATTATGTAAGTATTATTTGTATAATTTTTTTTTTTTTTTTTTTTTTTTTTTTAAATAACGAAGATATTTATTTGAATAATATTTAAAATACGTTTACCCACTATGAACTATGAAGAAAAAATATATACATATTTACAAAAATCCTAGAAACGTAAATAAATACAAAAAGATATTTTATTCATAGGGAATACTCCCTATAAATAAAATATCTGATTGAGGTCGCCATCATGTGGAAAGGTGCCCAAGAGGCTGGTCACGTTGCCACGCTGTATTGCGAGGCTAATTCTCTGTCCGAGATAAAGACCAGCCTTCGTATCGTGAGATGACTCTGCCAAACGCTTAGCCAAATCACGATAAAGTTTATGGGCACTTGGTCCCCATGAGCCTAATGTTTCGACCCCAAACGGTTCAAATATGTAAGTATCTCCAATACTTTCATATTTGCGCCGCTTAAGGGCCTCTGCCGAAGCAGCAGCAGAACCCGCTTCCACGGAGCTTAGATGAAGATGGGAAGGCGCTAGGGTGTCTACACATGTAGCATCCCAAACCAAAGGCCGTCCCATCTTCCAAGGCACGAGTGTCATCCCGTCGGGTCGCTTCCCATCGCTTCGTACGAGCCCATTTGGTTCCAAAACCGCTGGTATACGAGCGCTGACAAGGGCCCGACGTATGACATCGTTTAAGCTCGCGTGACGCGGAATTCTGCCGGCACTTCTAGGGCAAGATAAGCCATGGTGAGCAAGTTGATCTACAACCTTTCCACATGTACAGAGATGGGGCATTGTACTAAAAAGACCCAAGCGAAGGCTTATCAAAATACGGAATGATACATTATCAAGTTTGGTTCCAAGGGCAGGAGACGGAATAGTTCGGAGCCAAAGGCCTGATTCCCATTTGCCAGCGGCTAAAAGACGAGCACGGTCTGCGGAGTTAGATGCTGTTTCAATTAGTGATTTTCGCACTAATCCACAGAGAGGCTCGTCCCATAGTCGCTGAGCCGTGGGAATGGTAGGCAAATCATTTTGAGTTAGTGATTTCCAGGTGTCAGTAGCGGAAGAGATGTATGAACTGTCAATTGTATTAAAATTATGAGAATGATTTAAAATTTTGTAAACAAGGTCTAAAGTGTTGTGAGCAGATGAAAGAAATGCTGGAAGGCTGATGCTAGTTATACTTCTAATCCCCAAACCTCCATGGCGGATTGGAAGTGAGGCCTGTATCCAAGATCGGGCATCCAACTTTACATTGAAAGTTGACGAAAGTGTTCTTTGTAGTATATTGTCTAATTTTGAAGTTAAATCAGGGTATCTCCAAAAATCTGTGCAGCGTAAAGTATATGTAAATTTATAAATTTATTTAATGTATAATTGATATAACATATTTATGTAGGTTAGTAAAAAAAGAATATTGTTTTCATAGAAAGTCATGTCATGTTTGAACTATATCGTCATCAGCTGTTTATAATGTCATTTCCGAGGAGCACAAGCCTACACGTATAGGGTGTATAGGCCTTAGTCGTCCACGCGGGACCACATGCGGATTCGGCCAATCACGCACAACCTTTCTTCGTAGACGTGCGCCGGTTCCTCACGATGTTTTCCTTCGCCGTAAATAATAGTTACATTTGAACGTAAGAGATCCAAATGTACGTTTTATTTATAAAACATTCGTAGAGAATGGTATGTGGCGGTATTTGAACCTGAACCCTCCAGATCGGCAAGCAACAGTCCATACCAAAGAGCCACTGACGCTCATTTTGAATCCGTCGCTTTGATATAGGCGAACAATAATTACACTAATCATTGTTAATTGTTAGCACCCATACTTCCCTGCGAGTGCCGTACGAAGAGCTTATGGACAAAACGTTTAGAAGAGAACGGGTAAGCAGTGCTTTCTCATTAAACTTTGCCTTTTTAGGTACTGCTATCTCTGTCGAACCCACTCATTAATCTTGGAAATCATAACAAAAACTTGAACTACTATGAAGTTCTCTTCTTTGTGTGTTAATTGAAAAAACTTTTAAAATTTTGACAACACTGTTATAATAGTAAAATTACTGATTCGTTTCGAGGAGCATATAATTGATAGAAACGATGAACTTCAACCAACATGATGGGGTGACTATGGTTTGAAAACTTCTATTCTATATTAAACAAACTGAATGAGCTCATTTGATGATTTCATGTGTGCATCAAAAATTAAATATAACTAAATTAATTAGTTACTAGATACGAAATCTGTTTAATTCAATTACACGAACCGTAACATTGTTCACCGTATGGCTAATATAATTGACGAAACTTTTGTAATGCAACAGGAAAAAAAAAGAATAAAAATTTGTTTTAAAACTTACTTTAACTGAAAAAAGATGGCGCACGCCACGATTCAATTAAAGAACATTCGAAAGTGAATAACAAGCTGGTGCATTATAAATACAACCACGGTTGCGTATAAAAAACTTGCTGTAATGAGACGTGTGGACTTGCGAACATTATCCCACGCTCTAGTTAAACTAAAGTATGCCCGTTATAGGCCACGAAGGAGGATCAACAGCGGCGCACAATAGGGGAGCTCTCCCGGATCGAGAGGCAAGAGGCGGAGGATAGGCGGGATGCTGTGTAAGGAACACCCCCGCGGAATGACGCTGGTTCCGCCAAACGGTACTGGAGCCATATTGATTGATCGATAATTATCAGAAGACGCAAATTTAACGTAGTCCCTAACTCTAAGGTCACCAGAGAATAAGCGAAGAGACAGCTTAAAGCACGGTCAGCTTACTTATATAATAATATAAACAAATTTTAAATATATATCCGATTAATTATTATACATGCAAACTTAATCTCACAGCATTACTAAAGACATGGAATTTATGATAAAACCGAAGCATTTCTTAAATAAAATAATAATTGAATAAATAGTTTTAAATGAATTTATATTGTACCTAATATCAACACTACACTACACACACACACACACTCTCACAATACACACACACCACTCTCTCACACATACACCACACACAGCTTACGGGCTAGTTCTCACTCTTAGTTTTATGTATTTTTTTAGCATTGTATAATTTCATATTTGTTAATTATTAGTATTGTTTTGATAAAATAACATTGTTATGGAGAGCGGGGATACCTACACAAGTATTTTTTACTTAAAAGAACCCCATCGTAATAAATATTGTAAAACTAGGTACTAAATAAATATTTGAATTTGAATTTGAATTTGAATTCGATACCATCTGAATTTGATATTCACCAAACGCCGCGGATTCTGCGAAAAATGCCAATAGGGAAGCGTTAAAGTGCGAAAATTAAATATTTGTGGCTGCAGTGCAAGGTCTTTAGATTAGGTACTAACATTGTGTTCTGAAAAGTTAAACAGACTGCGTACAATAAGTATGAATCGATCTAATTTAGATACTTGCAAATCCCTACTCTTTTCCGAACCAATGGTAGAACCAATACAAAATATAAATAAAATTACTGAAATTTGAAATATATATTTACAAACATTTTCAGTTCATATTTTGAGTATCCAGCATAAGTTCAAATGGTACCGTCCGTCCTCTTGATACCAAATAAACCGATATTTTCTTCATTTTTCAATGAAATGTATTTAGTGCACGGTATTAAAAAAATCTATTATATAAATTACGCTATTAGTTTTAATTCACTTGGAACTAAAATGGTGCTTCTTTAAAGAAATTCATATAATAATTTGGCATTCACAACGCAACATAGCGTTGGGGGCTTGAGCTTGACTGAGTATAATTTTAATATAAGTGGAATTAAATTATTTTATTATACTATTAAGATGTTTCTGTGTACTATTAAGATGCGAATACACGTCGCCTTTTCAAGTTCCCAGGTAAATTAATTCATATACCATTTTTGTTAAAACATTATATATAATCCTCACTAACTAACGTATTTACATAGTAAACTTCCACATTTCTGTTTTAACAATTTGATACCTCTTCCCAAATATAACTAGTAAGTTTACCTAACCCTACCCTCAAGTGCCTAAGCCAAGGTTCAGATTATAAAAGGGTATTGATAAATACTAAAAATGACACATTTATGTATGAATTCGACGTAGTACATTTATTTTTAACAAATTTGACTCAATCATTTCCACGGAAGCAAAAAGCAGATTAAAATGCAATTATTGCTTATCTAACCCTTAAGCAATCTGTTTGGTGACTATTCTAATTGGAAGTTTAATATAGATTTGATTAGCAATGGACAGGCGCCAATCCTCGGTAATTACTAAACCGCTTCTAATATATTCCACAAGTGTAATGTTTTACACTCCTCTTTCTGTCATTAAAACTGTTGTGAGTCATCAATGCATAGTACTGCTAATCATCTTTTCAATCAGACTTATTTAAACTAGGTCACTTTGGGGAGGGGCCTATGGGAGTTGAGGAGCTAGGATGGTTAGACCGTATTTTCTATATAATAAATATATAAACCATAGGGCTAATGAATGTACCTTCTGAAGCACAGAGAGACTGAATGATTATCGTCAGTTCAAACATTTAAGTACATGAACGTGACCGTTTGTATTGATCTGGGTGTTAATATAAATAATATTTATTTGATTTATTCAAGCAACAAGAGGCTCATAGAAAAAATAATTATAATGATAATAATAATGACACGGAATAACTAACTTGTACTAGTATATTAATTTTATCTGTGCTAATACCGATATGCGTCGATGGCGTCCGTCTCGAGGTTGTGCAGGAGTATATCTACCTGGGCCAAACCATCCAACTTGGTCGGCATAACTTCGAGAGGAGGCTAGTAGGAGGCTTCAGTTGGGCTGGGCGGCATTTGGTAAGCTACGTCATGTCTTAACGTCAACTATTCCGCAATGCTTAAAGACGAAAGTCTTTGAACAATGCGTCCTACCCGTACTAACATACGCAGCTGAGACATGACTGCGGGATTGGTTCACAAGTTCAAAGTCACTCAACGCGCAATGGAGCGAGCTATGCTTGGAGTCTCTCTTAGGATAAGATCAGAAATGATTTAATCCGTAAAAGAACTAAAGTTACCGAAAAAGCCCCCGATCAGCAAATTGAAGTGGCAGTGGTCACGTATGTCTTAGAACCGATGGCCGTTGGAGTAGACGAGTTCTGGAGTAGAGACCGCGTCTTGGCAAGCGTAGCGTAGGACGCCCTCCGGCCCGATGACCGACGACTTGCGGAAGGTCGCTGGTGGGAGCTGGATGAGAAAAGCGGAGACCGGGATATCTGGCGCAAAATGGGAAGACCTATGTCCAGCAGTGGACTGCGACTAGGTTGAAGAGAGAGAGAGAGTGCTAATACGCTATATACAGTACTAGTAGTAGTGTAGGTACTACACAACAGGTGTTGTGCAGCAGTGTCGCAAAGAGCAGTCCAGCTACTTGCTATAATATACGCTATTGGAGCTGTACTCTACGCACCAGACACGCAAACTTTTTTATTATTATTATTTATAATGGGCTTACTCTTGGGCACAGACTATCCTAGTGAAAGAGACGTTAAACTTTTAACGTTTTCGCCTAGAAGCAGTCTAATCATGGGACACCTGCCTTTTTTGGCCTAATACTCACTTGGTTAAAAGGTACCCCAAGAGCCGGCATGCGCTTTTCTTGCAGGGTAGCAAATGACTCTCAATGAGAAGTTATTTCCAGCACGCGTCTAGCCTTGTGCACTATGTAGAAGTATGCTCTTCGTTCCTGAAATTTAAAAAATAAAACCGTATCACTATAATATCTTATCAATTTATGTAATGATTATTGTTAAAAAGTTTTTAAATTACCTAATTTTCATTTTCTCAATTTAAAGGGAAAGGCCGAAACAGACTCGCATTCAAATTGGTATGGAATACAATAGGGTTGGTCCAATGATTTATGTAATATAAGTATATAATCATTTGGTTGGTCTAACAACATAAACAGACTAGTGTGTATGAAAAGAATAATGTAGCTGAAAAAGTACCCACTTACGTAACGAAACGCTTTTCATATAGGCAATCATTTTACAAAGACAAAGTTTTCATATATCATCATCATCAGCAGCAACTCATTATAGGTCCCCACAGAGGGACTCAAGTCTACCCGTATAGGGTATAGACCTTAGTCGTCCACGCGGGCACTTCTGAATTTCTGCGCAAATTTGTGCAGGTTTCCTCACGATGTTTTCCTTCACCGTAAGAGCGTCTATTTAACGTTTATATAATTACGGAATTCGAAAAGATATTGGTACGTGGTAGGATTTGAAGTTGTACCCTCCAGATCGGAAGGCAACAGTCCACTCCAATGAGCCACCGACGCTCATTAAGGTATCATTTAATTTAATTTTTTGGTGATTGCTATTTGGTTTTTTTTTTATTATAATAACTTAAAATGCACCTAATCTTTTGTTTGCTTTACTTGAAGTCATTAAATTGTAGCTATCTCGTCTATTTATATGGCGATAACTTAATACATTTCTTGAATTCAATCCATTTTTAATTTTTATGAGACAAGTAAAAAAACCCCAATATTTAATGGCGCCTTAACATATAAACGTATGAATGCGGGCGCAATGCGCAAGTCCAGAAATATTTTTCACACACCTTCAGGATCCGGTACTAGAACACATGTATTTGTTTGAACAGTGTATTGCGTAAGAGCACATGCCCGTTTACGTGGTAAGCGCGCGCGACGTCGTATCCGTGACGTAATGGCGGGCCCTCTAATGCAAACAATCAGTTTTTTAACCCTTTATCACGGGAGCGCCGGCATCGCATAAAAGCGGCGAACCGAACGACTCAGCCTGAGATCGTAACAACCGATCGCCTGAAGTCGCCACTGCGTAACATTTTTTTTTAGTCGCGACTTGCAATTTTTTTTCTTTATTCAAATGCTGGTTTAGAAAATGCAGTGAAGTGCCAGTGACAAAAACAATAGACTGTGAATTTTGTGTGACATTTTTTTTATACCAAAGATTTATTTACTCTGTGATAAACAAATCAAATAAACATGGTGGACACGTGCACCTGTACCAATGACAGTTCCTCTAGGAAACAAGGATTTCAATCTCTTAGTATACACAGTAAGTTATAATTTTAGATTTAAAAACCATTAAAATAAAATCAATCCCGAAAAAAGTATTCTTTAGCCCTTGGAAATATGGCATCGTAAATTTATTTATTTGAGAATCTAATTTATATTTGATCTAATTTCAAGATCAACATAGACTTAAAAATTATTATTATATTGATTGAAATTAATGACTCCTTATTTTTAATATACTTATTTGAATCCAATACACAATCTGTATAATACCGTTAAGATGGCGATAAATTGAAAATTATAGCGTAAACCATAACCACAACTTCTGAAGTTAAATGTTAATAGCAAGATCTTAAGGTTAGTTTAAAGGGGTTAGGGTGTGCATGCAGTAAGTAAAAGCCTTTCGACTCGTGTATGATTTATATTGCGGCTCGGGAACAATGCCATTTGGCAGGTCGCGAGTGTCGCGGAAGCATGTTCTTACGGTAAATTTAAATTAGCCGCTGAAATTACGTTGGCAAAGGAATTCAAATAGGTTCTATGTGTTAAATGAAGATGACAACATACGTTCTATTTTCAAATTCGAACGTAAGTTTTTAAATGCAAAACAAAATAAATGCAGTTCATTAACCTATATAGTCATAAAGGTTAGGTACCCTAATAACATTAAAATACTTAATATTATTTAAAAAATCACATAAATTGAGCTATTTGGCAGGTCGCGAGTGTCGCGGAAGCATGTCTTACGGTAAATTTAAATTAGCCACTGAAATTATGTTGGCAAAGGAATTCAAATAGGTTCTATGTGTGTAATGAAGATGACAGAATACGTTCTATTTTCAAATTCTAACGTAAGTTTTTAAATGCAAAAGAAAATAAATGCAGTTAATTAACCTATAGAATCATATAGGTTAAGTACTATAATAACATTAAAAATACTTAATATTATTAAAAAAGCAAATAAATTTACCTATATCTTACCTCTTTGTTATCATTGGTTATATTATTTGAAGTTTTAAAATTTCAAAAAACTTTTTAATTTATTTGAAACCATCAGTAATTTTAGTGGAGCTTTATCAACACCGAAGCTTCGGGTCACCTTACGTTGACAATCGTTGAACTCGTTGAACTTCAGTATGACGAATCGTGTCAGGTTACGCGGATCTACGTTTACTTTCTACGAGCATGAGTAATAGTGGCCTCATAAGCGATCTGACACCACTTTTGTAGGCTTTCGTTTTCACCACCCACACGACTCGGGAAAATTCGGGAAATTCCGTGACTCACCATCTGAGACATCCCACGGAAAAGCCTCTCATTAAAACAATTAGAAAAACACTTTCATACAAAACATTGAACTGATGAAAGCTATGCTATTATATCACAGACCTTGTTATCACAATGGGAATCTCCGGCAAAAAATGTGTATTATAATTGCTTATGTTGCGAACTCCCATTGTACAGTTTATTCATACTATGAAAAAGCACGTCGCGTGACAACCAGATAACTTTACAATATGACACAGCTAAGTTATTCTGCAATAACGTTATTCCTCGCCAATGAATATGATATGTTTCAAATTCTACTAGTTGCAAGATAATACAAAATAAACTGAAAAAAGCCTGATAACAAAGATTTTTTTACATTGACACAATTTAAACAAAACAACGCCTTTTCACTATTCTTTAAACAATTGACACAAGCGATTTCGGGGCTTATTAACGTACACGACGAAACAAAGCACCGATATTCGGGAAGTATTAATCATGTACATAATAATCCTCTATTGACAGTATCAATAAACATCCGAACACAATGGCACGGCTTGTTAGGCGCGATACAAAAAACGTGTCAGTGTAAATACTCAAGTTGCTAGTTCAAATGTTTAGTAAACCACATCCGAGATAAATCTGGTACAAAACCCGTTCCGACGTTTCAGTGGACAAAGTATCGTGTGTGATATTCTTAGTAACATTTCGGTGTCGCCGTGCGAGGCTTCTTGTGTGTCGAGTCCAGTGTGTTTTTTTATGAAAAATGTTAGCAACAATGGTGGTAAATGGATACCATCGCCAGTTCTTTACTTGTGATCTTATTTGACATATACGTGCTTAGAGGGAGTTACCTAATAGTATTTTTCACTGCCTGTCCCAACTTCTAGTCTAGATTAGGCACCACAAAAAAGCTTTAGTAAAAGTAAGCTACCACGGTGGTAGAAAATGGTTAGATTAAGATTCACACACAAACAACCTGATACACGTCTTCAGGTGTAAAATAAACTCCAGGGTTAAATATGGGTTCACTTTTGTTTAGTCCTGCCATAACTTTTTTACTTAATGGCGCGCTTAAGTTGGACGAACTCTCTAAAGAAATTGAAAGTACCTACTTACCTACTTCGAAGACACTTTTTTGTTTACATAAATTAATTCGCACATTAGTTCAAGTTTGTCTATACTTACCCGCATCAATGAAGAAAAAATAAAAGTTGCTTTAAAAAGTTTTTTTAATGGTACCTAATATCGTATGTATGACAGTTTAATATTAATAGTCTATGAGTAGAGAGCTTCTTCAGATTATATGATTCCTTAATATCACCCAATTGTTTATATAAGCATCAGTAATTGTTTTTATATGTTCACTGAGTTTCATAAGAATGAGGCTACAATATTACTATACGAGTATTATCTTAATGTAGTATAAAAATGTTGAATAATGATAATAACAATGTAATAGATAATTGAAAGTAGTTATCAATTACCTGTGGTTCAATAAAGACGGGTATTACCCATAAAAAGTGATATTTACGCAACATGGTGAAAGTCATGCGAGTGTCAACATGAAAATGTCAACAACGCGAAAAATTATATACGAATTATCGATTATTATGTACCGTGTGGTTACGGCAGATAAGAATATAATTGTGACCACCCCTACACTTCCCGCGGGTGCCCTAAGAGTTGGATTAGGGACAAAACAATCAGCAGAGAATGGGTAGCGTCTCCTTTCAGAACAACTATCCTTTAAGAGGTACAGCTATCTCAAATCCGCCCAGTGTGGATGTTAAAGCAAAACATTCCCCCGTAGTGAAGTAGGCGCTGAATCTACCAGTGGACTGCTACAGACTTTATAAGTTAATTAATCGATTATGAAATTATGTGAAATTATCGATTACAACCGAAAGTACTTAACGCGTTGCGAGTTGATTCGGAACACGTGGTCGGCGACGGCGATACGGCCGATAAAACTTAGGATAGACTCATCGATGAATCACTGCGAGGTCTAACCGAATAATGTACACTTGCTTGCACAAGACGCNGCACAGAGACACATGTGGAGACGAAATTACAACACGTGTGAACTTTTGAAAATACTCTTATTTGATTTTTTTAATATTACAATTTATTCTTCTCTATATTAACGGGTCAAATAAAGTTTGCAAATTATTAGGAGACTCCCTACTTTTTCCATGTCTGTTATGGCATCTCCAGAAAGCATCTGACAATAAATTGCATATTGTGCCTGGACTTGTCACAGTAGCACGATTGCATACATTTGAATATTAATTTTTAAATATTTTATCGGTTATAATATAATTTATCAAAATTGTTAAGAACAAATTTTAATCATAACTTCATAACACATTATCATAAATTATCATTTAATGTAATTCTTCAATGAAACATGTTATTTAAGAATTATTAATATCCTTATTTCAAAGCTCAATTAGTCAGTCACTAAAAATGTATGTACCGTAGTTGGATGCATTAACCATCTTCTTCCATCACATTTATAAATAAATACATAGGTAATACGTCAATGTAATTTACCGCTTCTAAAATATATGACGGAAGATTTTACAAATATTACCAGGAAAATATTTACAAACCTAATATAGAAATGGTTAAAAGTTAAAATGTATGTAATGTGGCAATGAAAAATCATTATATCTAAATATATGAAATCTGTAATTATAGTGAAATTACTACTATAAAAACACTTAATTCTATTCAAATACAATATGAACTCCGTAATCTCGGTAAATTAACTGTTAATAAGACAATTTCATTTATAGACACGTTTATTCCCCCTATATGTAACATACACTTACATCAGTTGAAAATGTCTATTACATATTGATTTAATAGTTCCCTATCTATTATTATTAATAGGTTATCAGACAAAATACAGATAAAACAAAACCAGTACTGATTAAAAAAAAGAAAACCATTGAAGTCTCCGCGAGGGCCGGCGTTCGCATTCTGGCGGGCGGGTAAGGGTTTTCGCATAGTGTTTGACCGGCTATTTCATGTACGGTGCCGCATTTTGGTGCCCATTCAACGAGTGGAGGCTGCCCGCGCGCCGGCCTCGCACGCGCGCACCGGTAACCAACCAGTGCGATCGTGAACAGTGGTACCGAGATATTTATTTTAATATATTTAATAACCGAAAAAAGTGTCCCGGTGCGTTCCCATTTTTCGCGAGTGCCCAATAGTGACCGAAAACTGAAGGTCAGACATGGACTTACCCGAAGAATCGTCAATGCGTTTTTCATGGATGTCATTTTAACCGGTGTGATGTTTGTTTATGTTTTCCGCTGTTTCGTAGACAAATGAAAGACCGCTTTTGCACGTGCGGGGATACGCGCTGACAATAGACAGTTGACGACCGGTGGGTATTCGACAAATGATTTGTATGGATAAAAGTAATTTTTAAATTTTTTTAAAATAAAATACACGCCTAATATTTTGTAGCTTGTGATCGCAATTTTTGTTAAAATTTTTTTTTTTAAATAAATAGGAAGTCATTTGAATAGTTTGTACATTTAGTAATGTATATAATTGTAAATAGAATATATACCTATTATGTAAAATTAAATGAATCGTAAATCATATATTAAATTATAGACATACAACGGTTAGTTCTCATGAAAATACTTAAATGTCTCATTGCAATGCATAACACGACACCCATAAACAGAGAAATCTCGATAGCGACGAGACTATATCGAGTTTAAGAGCCCTCCCTTTCTCCAGAAGTGAATTAGTTACATATAAAAACGGGTATCACTCATTGTTATTTCACAATTCGTCCCAGCGAATCCGATTGATGATCATTTTTGGAAGCGGACAATCGAGAAAGCCGGTATCGCCTAGACAGCGAATCGTGTGGGAATGAACAACATTCGTCGGCGATCGATCAAAAGCATATTTCGCTGAACTTAGCTCGATGTCATTCGATACTTACCAACTTAAGCTTTTTCGTGCGATCACCCGCTCCCTTTTAAGAGTTAATTGTTTAATTTATTCTCCATCAATTTTATGTGGCTAATCGAGACTGATTAACTAAACTCCTATTATATTTTAATCAATAGTAAAAATATTTTGTATAAATAAAAAATGGTGTTAAACTGAGATAAGTTTCCATACCAAATGGGAAAACCCCATGACGGTAAATAACTTCATTTCACGTTTTTCGCGGCAACAATTATAAACGTTAGCAATGTTTGATCTCGATGCGTTGATGCATAAACCCACAAACGCTTTGCCGACACAGTCTAAAAAATCACATAACATAAACCTTGAGTGTTCCGCAGTGATATAAATTTCACGTGTGCATTATTTTTATCCGTTACCACAGCAACGCATTTATTTTACATACGTTATATTGTCAACGACTTGAATTGACCTAATGATTCACTGACCATTTACCTCGGATTATCCTCGTGTGACGTAACATGGATGTGCTATATTTTCAATGTACGCTCAAAAGATAACACGGATTATAAACAACATCAAAGTAAAATATTTATTTTTTTAATATCTTAAGTTATTTTCTCACTTGAAGTGCGATAAAACATGTGTAACATTACAAATTTAAATATTCAGGTGATTCCTAAAAAGAAACAATTAACATTTCTAAACTATTAAAACCTAAAAATGAACTCAGAATATCGATGAAGATATTAAAAGCAATTACATTTTATTACTTCATATTGGCACATAAAAATAGTAAATACGGCATGAAAAGGGTAACTTTCTACATTTTAGCACTTGGTGCGGACAAAGCCGTTGCAAAGTTGGTGATGTTTCTCCTCCTTTTAAAGTCTCTCAGAATTGCGAGACTCCGTTGGCACATAAAATATGTTTTATGACGGCGGCGCAAAACATCAAGCCTTCAATAACAGTCAAACGTTAAATCGAATGAGGAGACGTTACTTTTTTCTCTTTAGGGCGTCACGCATCATAGCCAACCCGCTAGCTTAAAAAGGAACTTAGAATCTACCACAATAAACTATCCAATATCAAAATACAATAAAACTTAGCGTTTAAACATTTTTAATAAATATAACTCACCTATGGCTTTAACATATAATTATGAATCACAATAAAATCATTATTCATTACGTAACCTAAACAGTAACATAGGCTGATAGCATTTAAATTTATTGAGATATAAGCACTTTTGTGCAACGAATCTGCATTCAATAATACCAAGCGGGATCTGAAAGCTTAAGTTCTAATGGCTTTTAGTTAAAAGTATTTTTAAAACACTTTTGTAAGTAACTGTAAGAAAATCTTGTTATTTATAAAATGTACAGAACGGCTGGGTCTAAGATGGGGATATGATGCAAGAAACGCCTGATCATGGAAACCAATACTTGATAGTTAATTATTATTCTTCCTCAATTTTTGCCCTTTATTACGTCACTCGAGACAGATCTCTTAAACCCACCCGGTGCTATAGCTACAGTGCCCTCATCCCGAAACACGAAAATGCATAACATGTTATTTCACGGGACGATATCTAGCGCTCGGTGGTATCTATTAAACGACTTAATATCGAATCTCTGGTAGACCAAAATTATTGAAAAACTCACGTGCGACATCCCCAGGCTAATGGGCGTCGAGAAAGTCCAAGATGGAGATCGCACAAGAACAACGCGCATGTACCAAGCGCCGCATTTACGATAATCACGGAAATTATTATTTTTATGTGACTCCTCGGTGCACCCGCCCGCTTAATAGGAATACAGACGTTTTTGAGTGGCCAACACACGTCTGGTTACGAGAATTTCATTATTCCAATTTAATAACAACGCGGATTTGTCAGTCTTTGATGCAATAAGCTTATCGCTAATAGTCGATGTATACAACATGATCGACTGTACCATCCCAGCGTGCAATTATTGTGCAATCAAAATTATATTAACGCAAGGTTAACGGTATCTCATAACCTTTCTAAATACTAGTTCTCATTTATAAGTATGTATTTAAATGTGTCTAGTAGAAATGATAATAATAAGAATTGTCAAAACATTTAAGTATAATTGCGTTTCTTTTTGCATTGGTAATAATTAGGCGATATTGCAATTAAATTTATCTCCTCCCGTATTTGAAGCTCAATAATTGATTTTCATAACAAAACCTAATCATTTCATAACAATCCGTAAATCGCAAAATTATAAACACAAAGCGATAATGAGTAATCGATAATAATGATAGATTATTGATAAGAAATATTATTATATTGGCTCGAGTCAATTATGAAATTGTCTAGCCGTTTAACTGATAAAATATCATCTTGTTTCAGGTTTTCCCAAAAAGCTATTAGTAGCTGTAACGGTAGTGGTAATAATATCAATGTGCCTGAGGCCTGCCGACGCTGCTGCTATAGAGAGGAGGCATAAACCACACGACAACATGTCAAAAGAAACCAAAGAGATCGGAGCGAGACACCCCTTAGTAAGAAGACGGGCACCAGATGAGAAATGGAGCGCAAACCAAAGATAATACGAAGAAACAAAACGATCCTTTCGAGAAAGCTCGATCAAAAATCGAGAACAAAATGGCGTATATGAGAGACAATTTCGCCGATAGACGGAAAAATCTGACTGAGCAATGGGATTATGGCACTGGCATGCCTGTATGGCTGCCTAAGACCAACTTCGTGGACATCCACTTCCACAAATTTGGCTTCGCGCATAAGAGCGAAGCTTTCAAATCAAAAAGAATTGTAAGTATCAAAATTTTATTCAAATTCAACATTAACTAAAAAAATAATTCATATAAATTGTTACTGATTTACTCAAATGATTATCTCTTAAGTTCTACTTAGTGATTGGCCTGAATCAAACTAAATTGTTTATAATTACATTCTCCTTTTTTTACCTACGTTTTAGCAGAACAAAGATTATTATTGTTGCTAAATACAAGTTAGTCATAGCTGTGTTCTATAATTTAATAAACCTAGAAAATCCTTCATATAACTCGTGGTCCCCTATAACATATGAAAATCCAAGTTAAAAACATAACTTTCTGAAATTGAACCATATAATTACTGGGTAGCCCAGATTGTTGTTTTACTTGTGCATTTCACATATTTATTACATATATATTACAGTAATCTAATTGAATATTACATCATACATCGCGAATCCTCTGCCACGTATCATGATAGCAAGAAACGCCCGTATAAAGTTTGAGTAGGTACAACCTACACTGACAGTGTAATTGGTGTAGTCGATCACCTCAACGTGGGGGTGTGGTCCATCAGTCTTCCGTTCAATATTTTTGCGTTATTTTTAATTTTTACGCCACCAAAGCCCAAAAGGAGGTTGTACATTTTGCTTTTGTTCTGCGTGCATTAGCCGTGCGGCGGTTAAATGAGGTTTCGCCGCGCCAAATTACACGTGCGCCGCCTTTGTACACGTTTATTTACTTCACATTGTACTTAAGGGCAATAACTAGGACCGCGGAACCTTCAATTTTAAAGCCGATACCATTAAAATTGGCACAGATTAACCCTTTTGTAAGCAAAATCTCAGCGCGCATGTTTAATTAAGAATAATATACTATACGCATAAAACTTAAAGATTTTTAACTATTGCATAATTCAAAAGATATAAAATGTTAAAACTGCTTAAACCTAAACAATGGAAAAAAAACTTTCATTATTTTACCGACTTAAAATCGAACCACTTCTAATGAGCTTTGTCTTTGACTGCGTTATCGCCTTATTAAATAAATCGCAAACAATATAACAAAACGTTTCTTTCGATTAAATTTGCCATTACAGTTCATTTTTGAACAAAAGCCGTAGCATAAACACCATAAAGCGTCGAACAGGGCCCCATTAATAATGGTGTTAACAGGCTAGTCTGGCTCCTGACCAGTCACCCAATTAAACATTTCGAGAGAATTTGCATAGATTGACATCGTCCGATTTGGACTCACGCGATCCACGCGCCAATTAGCTATGCACTGTGACAGTAACGCGTCATGACGTGAAACAACACCTAATTGTTCTCACCTCGCGCCATAAAAATATAAAGCACCTAAACCGATATTTACCAAACACACATCGGACCCCTTATAGCTTTCTATTACGTATTCAGACACCCACTAATTAGTACACAAAACTTAATGCGAGACAATAAGTGTGTGTACATTGGAAGTGGCCGCTGTCCCATCCTCGCGGTGTACCATTGACAATATTATTTTCTAACACAACGGTGTAGAGTTGACCAGTATCGAAAACTATGAATATTGAACACATCTTACGTATGTCTCGACATTTCGTCAATGACCACGGCCACTTAAGACATTCAAATATTTGACATATGGGCAAAGGAAAGCGTTAGAATTCAAGTGATCTCAGTTCCGCTCTGCGGTCGGCAAACGAACGATTTAAAAATTAAACACGGCCCAAATGAGCCGTTAAAACAAAACTAGATTGGAGTTGCATTGATTTTATAATAACCAATATAGAAACTAATAACCAGCAGGACAATTTAAAGTAATATAGGTATGCTGATTTTAATACGCAAATGTTCTTCCATCATGAATACAAGACTAAACATAATTATGAATTGTCGATTATTGATATCTCATTGTCTTTATATTATTTTCGTACTTTAATAAAATACAAACAAAAGCTTTTAAAACAGGATCATGGTTTTAGAATCCACTTTTATTACGACAACATCGAAGCTGTACGGTAAATAAATGAAGCATCGTTATAAAATTAATAGAAACAGTTAAATATATACATGAATAGTTAAGTTAGTTAATACCTACAAAGAAACTATCTAAACCAGTCACAGCTTGTACATAGGGAATATTTCAGCGCTCAAGTAAAGGGCGGGTCATTCCGCAGACTTTCACGGGCGTTGTTTGCACAGTATTTACGATTGAACAAAACAACATGAAATGTTAAAAAACATTATTTTGTCCGAGTGAGACGAATGGGGGCTTACGATCCCTGTACGAAGCGCATTTGTCCCCAACACGTTTTGCTGGTTACGGCGCATTGTGGTGCCTTTACCATCCGCCATATTTGCGGGTATTCGCAACAATGCCGAGGAAAACATGAGTTAATCNTTATTATTATTTGATTGAAATTAATGACTCCTTTTTTAATATACTTATTGAATCCAATACACAATCTGTATAATACCGTTAAGATGGCGATAAATTGAAAATTATAGCGTAAACCATAACCACAACTTCTGAAGTTAAATGTTAATAGCAAGATCTTAAGGTTAGTTTAAAGGGGTTAGGGTGTGCATGCAGTAAGTAAAAGCCTTTCGACTCGTGTATGATTTATATTGCGGCTCGGAACAATGCCATTTGCAGGTCGCGAGTGTCGCGGAAGCATGTTCTTACGGTAAATTTAAATTAGCCGCTGAAATTACGTTGGCAAAGGAATTCAAATAGTTCTATGTGTTAAATGAAGATGACAACATACGTTCTATTTTCAAATTCGAACGTAAGTTTTTTAAATGCAAAACAAAATAAATGCAGTTCATTAACCTATATATCATAAAGTTTAGGTACCCTAATAACATTAAAAATACTTAATATTATTTAAAAAATCACATAAATTGAGCTATTTGCAGTCGCGAGTGTCGCGAAGCATGTTACGGTAAATTTAAATTAGCCACTGAAATTATGTTTGGCAAGAGAATTCAAATATCTAGTGTAATGTATGAAGATGACAGAATACGTTCTATTTCAAATTCTAACGTAAGTTTTTAAATGCAAAAGAAATAAAAAAATGCAGTAATTAACCTATAGAACATATAGGTAAGTACTATAATAACATTAAAAATACTTAATATTATTAAAAAAGCAAATAAATTTACCTATATCTTACCTCTTTTTATCATTGGTTATATTATTTGAAGTTTTAAAATTTCAAAAAAAAAACTTTAATTTATTTGAAACCATCAGTAATTTAGTGGAGCTTTATCAACACCGAAGCTTCGGGTCACCTTACGTTGACAATCGTTGAACTCGTTGAACTTCAGTATGACGAATCGTGTCAGGTTACGCGATCTACGTTTACTTTCTACGAGCATGAGTAATAGTGGCCTCATAAGCGATCTGACACCACTTTTGTAGGCTTTCGTTTTCACCACCCACACGACTCGGGAAAATTCGGGAAATTCCTGACTCACCATCTGAGACATCCCACGGAAAAGCCTCTCATTAAAACAATTAGAAAAACACTTTCATACAAAACATTGAACTGATGAAAGCTATGCTAATTATATCACAACCTTGTTATCACAATGGGAATCTCCGGCAAAAAATGTGTATTATAATTGCTTATGTTGCGAACTCCCATTGTACAGTTTATTCATACTATGAAAAAGCACGTCGCGTGACAACCAGATAACTTTACAATATGACACAGCTAATTATTCTGCAATAACGTTATTCCTCGCCAATGAATATATGTTTCAATTCTACTAGTTGCAAGATAATACAAATAAACTGAAAAAGCCTGATAACAAATTTTTTTACATTGACACAATTTAAACAAAACAACGCCTTTTCACTATTCTTTAACAATTGACACAAGCGATTTCGGCTATTAACGTACACGACACAAACACCGATATTCGGGAAGTATTAATCATAGTACATAATAATCCTCTATTGACAGTATCAATAAACATCGAACACAATGGCACGGCTTGTTAGCTCGTACATAAATAAAAACGTGTCAGTGTAAATACTCAAGTTCTATTTCAAAGTTTAGTAAACCACATCGCGAATAAATCTAGACAAAAACCCCGTTCCGACGATCTTGCACATAATAGTCAAGTGTGTGATATTCTTAGTAACATTTCGGTGTCGCCGTGCAGCTTCTTGTGTGTCGAGTCCAGTGTGTTTTTTTATGAAAAATGTAGCAACAATGGTGGTAAATGGATACCATCGTCAGTTCTTTACTTGTGATCTTATTTACATACACGTGCTTAGAGGGAGTACCTAATAGTATTTTCACTGCCTGTCCCAACTTCTAGTCTAATTAGGCACCACAAAAAAAGCTTTAGAAAAGAAAAAGCTACCACTGGTAGAAAATGGTTAATTAAATTCACACACAAACAACCTGATACACGTCTTCAGGTGTATAAATAAACTCCAGGGTTAATAGGGTTCACTTTGTTTATCCGCCATAACTTTTTACTTAATGGCGCGCTTAATGGACGAACTCTCTAAAGAAATTGAAAGTACCTACTTACCTACTTCGAAGACACTTTTTTTACATAAATTAATTCGCACATTAGTTCAAGTTTGTCTATACTTACCCCATCAATGAAGAAAAAATAAAAGTTGCTTAAAAAGTTTTTTTAATGGTACCTAATATCGTATGTATGACAGTTTAATATTAATAGCTATGAGTAGAGAGCTTCTTCAGATTATATGATTCCTTAATATCACCCAATTGTTTATATAAGCATCAGTAATTGTTTTTATATGTTCACTGAGTTTCAAAAGAATGAGGCTACAATATTACTATACGAGTATTATCTTAATGTAATATAAAAATGTTGAATAATGATAATAACAATGTAATAGATAATTGAAAGTAGTTATCAATTACCTGTGGTTCAATAAAGACGGGTATTACCCATAAAAAGTGATATTTACGCAACATGGTGAAAGTCATGCGAGTGTCAACATGAAAATGTCAACAACGCGAAAAATTATATACGAATTATCGATTATTATGTACCGTGTGGTTACGGTAGATAAGAATATAATTGTGACCACCCCTACACTTCCCGCGGGTGCCCTAAGAGTTGGATTAGGGACAAAACAATCAGCAGAGAATGGGTAGCGTCTCCTTTCAGAACAACTATCCTTTAAGAGGTACAGCTATCTCAAATCCGCCCAGTGTGGATGTTAAAGCAAAACATTCCCCCGTAGTGAAGTAGGCGCTGAATCTACCAGTGGACTGCTACAGACTTTATAAGTTAATTAATCGATTATGAAATTATGTGAAATTATCGATTACAACCGAAAGTACTTAACGCGTTGCGAGTTGATTCGGAACACGTGGTCGGCGACGGCGATACGGCCGATAAAACTTAGGATAGACTCATCGATGAATCACTGCGAGGTCTAACCGAATAATGTACACTTGCTTGCACAAGACACGCACAGAGACACATGTGGAGACGAAATTACAACACGTGTGAACTTTTGAAAAATACTCTTATTTGATTTTTTTTAATATTACAATTTATTCTTCTCTATATTAACGGGTCAAATAAAGTTTGCAAATTATTAGGAGACTCCCTACTTTTTCCATGTCTGTTATGGCATCTCCAGAAAGCATCTGACAATAAATTGCATATTGTGCCTGGACTCGTCACAGTAGCACGATTGCATACATTTGAATATTAATTTTTAAATATTTATCGTTATAATATATAATTTATCAAAATTCTTAAGAACAAATTTTAAATCTAACTTCATAACACATTATCATAAATTATCATTTAATGTAATTCTTCAATGAAAATGTTATTTAAGAATTATTAATATCCTTATTTCAAAGCTCAATTAGTCAGTCACTAAAATTAACCATCTTCTTCCATCACATTTATAAATAAATACATAGGTAATACGTCAATGTAATTTACCGCTTCTAAAATATGAACGGAAGATTTTACAAATATTACCAGGAAAAATATTACAAACCTAATATAGAAATGGTTAAAAGTTAAAATGTATGTGTCGCAATGAAAAATCATTATATCTAAACATATGAAATCTGTAATTATAGTGAAATTACTACTATAAAAACAATTCTATTTAAATACAATATGAACTCCGTAATCTCGGTAAATTAACTGTTAATAAGACAATTTCAGTTAAAGACACGTTTATTTCCCCCTATAGTAGTGTAACTAACACTTACATCAGTTGAAAATGTCTATTACATATTGATTTAATAGTTCCCTATCTATTATTATTAATAGGTTATCAGACAAATACAGATAAAACAAAACCAGTACTGATTAAAAAAAGAAAACCATTGAAGTCTCCGCGAGCCGGCGTTCGCATTCTGGCGGGCGGGTAAGGGTTTTCGCATAGTGTTTGACCGGCTATTTCATGTACGGTGCCGCATTTTTGGTGCCCATTCAACGAGTGGAGGTGCCCGCGCGCCGGCCTCGCACGCGCGCACCGGTAACCAACCAGTGCGATCGTGAACAGTGGTACCGAGATATTTATTTTAATATATTTATATAACCGAAAAAAGTGTCCCGGTGCGTTCCCATTTTTCGCGAGTGCCCAATAGTGACCGAAAACCGAAGGTCAGACATGGACTTACCCGAAGAATCGTCAATGCGTTTTTCATGGATGTCATTTTAACCGGTGTGTGATGTTTGTTTATGTTTTCCGCTGTTTCGTAGACAAATGAAAGACCGCTTTTGCACGTGCGGGATACGCGCTGACAATAGACAGTTGACGACCGGTGGGTATTCGACAAATGATTTTATGGATAAAATTAATTTTTAAAATTTTAAAATAAAATACACGCCTAATATTTTGTAGCTTGTGATCGCAATTTTGTTAAAAATTTTTTTTATAAAATAAATAGGAAGTCATTGAATATTTTGTACATTTAGTAATGTATATAATTGTTAATAGAATATATACCTATTATGTAAAATTAAATGAATCGTAAATCATATATTAAATTATAGACATACAACGGTTAGTTCTCATGAAAATACTTAAATGTCTCATTGCAATGCATAACACGACACCCATAAACAGAGAAATCTCGATAGCGACGAGACTATATCGAGTTTAAGAGCCCTCCCTTTCTCCAGAAGTGAATTAGTTACATATAAAAACGGGTATCACTCATTGTTATTTCACAATTCGTCCCAGCGAATCCGATTGATGATCATTTTTGGAAGCGGACAATCGAGAAAGCCGGTATCGCCTAGACAGCGAATCGTGTGGGAATGAACAACATTCGTCGGCGATCGATCAAAAGCATATTTCGCTGAACTTAGCTCGATGTCATTCGATACTTACCAACTTAAGCTTTTTTCGTGCGATCACCCGCCTCCTCTTTAAGAGTTAATTGTTTAATTTATTCTCCATCAATTTTATGTGGCTAATCGAGACTGATAACTAAACTCTATATTATTAATCAGATAGTAAAATATTTTGTAATAAATAAAAAATGGTTGTTAAACTGAGATTAAGTTTCCATACCAAATGGGAAAACCCCATGACGGTAAATAACTTCATTACGTTTTTCGCGGCAACAATTATAAACGTTAGCATGTTTGATCTCGATGCGTTGATGCAAAACCCACAAACGCTTTGCCGACACAGTCTAAAAAATCACATAACATAAACCTGAGTGTTCCGCAGTGATATAAATTTCACATGTGCATTATTTTTATCCGTTACCACAGCAACGCATTATTTTTACATACGATATTGTCAACGACTTGAGATTGACCTAAATTCACTGACCATTTACCTCGATTATCCTCGTGTGACGTAACATGGATGTGCTATATTTTCAATGTACGCTCAAAAGATAACACGGATTATAAACAACATCAAAGAAAAATATTTATTTTTTTAATATCTTAAGTTATTTTCTCACTTGAAGTGCGATAACATCATGTGTAACATTACAATTTAAATATTCAGAATATTCCTAAAAAAAACAATTAACATTTCTAAACTATTAAAACCTAAAAATGAACTCAGAATATCGATGAATATATTAAAAGCAATTACATTTTATTACTTCATATTGGCACAAAAAAATAGTAAATACGGCATGAAAAGGGTAACTTTCTACATTTAGCACTTTGTGCGGACAAAGGCGTCTTTGCAAAGTTGGGATGTGTTTCTCCTTCCTTTAAAGTCTCTCAGAATTGCGAGACTCCGTTGGCACATAAAATATGTTTTATGACGGCGGCGCAAAACATCAAGCCTTCAAAACAGTCAAACGTTAAATCGAATGAGGAACGTTACTTTTCTCTTTAGGGCGTCACGCATCATAGCCAACCCGCTAGCTTAAAAAGGAACTTAGAATCTACCACAATAAAACTATTCCAATATCAAAATACAAAAAACTTAGCGTTTAAACATTTTTAATAAATATAACTCACCTATGGCTTTAACATATAATTATGAATCACAATAAAATCATTATTCATTACGTAACCTAAACAGTAACATAGGCTGATAGCATTTAAATTTATTGAGATATAAGCACTTTTGTGCAACGAATCTGCATTCAATAATACCAAGCGGATCTGGAAAGCTTAAGTTCTAATGGCTTTTAGTTAAAGTATTTTTAAAACACTTTGTAAGTAACTGTAAGAAAATCTTGTATATTTATAAAATGTACAGAACGGCTGGGTCTAAGATGGGGATATGATGCAAGAAACGCCTGATCATGGAAACCAATACTTGATAGTTAATTATTATTCTTCCTCAATTTTTGCCCTTTATTACGTCACTCGAGACAGATCTCTTAAACCCACCCGGTGCTATAGCTACAGTGCCCTCATCCCGAAACACGAAAATGCATAACATGTTATTTCACGGGACGATATCTAGCGCTCGGTGGTATCTATTAAACGACTTAATATTGAATCTCTGGGAGACCAAAATTATTGAAAAACTCACGTGCGACATCCCCAGGCTAATGGGCGTCGAGAAAGTCCAAGATGGTGATCGCACAAGAACAACGCGCATGTACCAAGCGCCGCATTTACGATAATCACGGAAATTATTATTTTTTATGTGACTCCTCGGTGCACCCGCCCGCTTAATAGGAATACAGACGTTTTTGAGTGGCCAACACACGTCTGGTTACGAGAATTTCATTATTCCAATTTAATAACAACGCGGATTTGTCAGTCTTTGATGCAATAAGCTTATCGCTAATAGTCGATGTATACAAACATGATCCTGTACTGTAATCCCAGCGTGCAATTATTGTGCAATCAAAATTATATTAACGCAAGTTAACGGTATTCTCAATACCTTTCTAAATACTAGTTCTCATTTATAAGTATGTATTTAATGTGTCTAGTAGAAATGATAATAATAAGATTGTCAAAACATTTAAGTATATTGCGTTTCTTTTGCATGGTAAGCAATTAGGCGATATGCAATTTAAAACCTTCTATTATACCTCCCGTATTGAAGCTCAATAATTGATTTTCATAACAAAACCTAATCATTTTCATAACAATCCGTAAATCGCCAAAATTATAAACACAAAGCGATAATGAGTAATCGATAATAATGATAGATTCATTTGAAGAGAAATATATTATATTGGCTCGAGTCAATTATGAAATTGTCTAGCCGTTTAACTATAAAATATCATCTGTTTCAGGTTTCCCAAAAAGCTATTAGTAGCTGTAACGGTAGGTAGTGGTATAATATCAATGTCCTGAGGCCTGCCGACGCTGCTGCTATAGAGAGGAGGCTTAAACCACACGACAACATGTCAAAAGAAACCAAAGAGATCGGACGAGACACCCCTTAGTAAGAAGACGCACCAGATGAGAAATGGAGCGCAAACCAAAGATAATACGAAGAAACAAAACGATCCTTTCGAGAAACTCGATCAAAAATCGAGAACAAAATGGCGTATATGAGACAATTTCGCCGATAGAGCGGAAAAATCTGACGTGAGCAATGGGATTATGGCACTGGCATGCCTGTATGGCTGCCTAAGACCCTTCGTGGACATCCACTTCCACAAATTGGCTTCGCGCATAAGAGCGAAGCTTTCAAATCAAAAAGAATTGTAAAGTATCAAATTTATTATAATCACATTAACTAAAAAAAATAATCATATAAATGTTACTGATTTACTCAAATGATTATCTCTTAAGTTCTACTTAGTGATGGCCTTGAATCAAAACTAATGTTTATAATTACATTCTCCTTTTTTACCTACGTTTTAGCAGAACAAAGATTATTATTGTTGCTAAATACAAGTAGTCATAGCTGTTTCTATAATTTAATAAACCTAGAAAATCCTTCATATACTCGTGGTCCCCTATAACATATGAAAATCCAAGTTAAAACATACTTTCTGAAATTGAACCACCTATAATTACTGGGTACCCAGATTTGTTTAATGTTGTGCATTTCACAATTTATTACATATATATTACAGTAATCTAATTGAATATTACATCATACATCGCGAATTCTCTGCCACTATCATGATAGCAAGAAACGCCCGTATAAAGTTTGAGTAGGTTACAACCTACACCTGACAGTGTAATTGTTGTAGTTAGATCACCTCAACTGGTGTAGGTGGTGTGCTGTGTTCCAATCAGTCTTCCGCTTCAATATTTTTACGTTATTTTTAATTTTTACGCCACCAAAGCCCAAAAGGAGGTTGTACATTTTGCTTTTGTTCTGCGTGCATTAGCCGTGCGGCGGTTAAATGAGGTTTCGCCGCGCCAAATTACACGTGCGCCGCCTTTGTACACGTTTATTTACTTCACATTGTACTTAAGGGCAATAACTAGGACCGCGGAACCTTCAATTTTAAAGCCGATACCATTAAAATTGGCACAGATTAACCCTTTTGTAAGCAAAATCTCAGCGCGCATGTTTAATTAAGAATAATATACTATACGCATAAAACTTAAAGATTTTTAACTATTGCATAATTCAAAAGATATAAAATGTTAAAACTGCTTAAACCTAAACAATGGAAAAAAAACTTTCATTATTTTACCGACTTAAAATCGAACCACTTCTAATGAGCTTTGTCTTTGACTGCGTTATCGCCTTATTAAATAAATCGCAAACAATATAACAAAACGTTTCTTTCGATTAAATTTGCCATTACAGTTCATTTTTGAACAAAAGCCGTAGCATAAACACCATAAAGCGTCGAACAGGGCCCATTAATAATGGTGTTAACAGGCTAGTCTGGCTCCTGACCAGTCACCCAATTAAACATTTCGAGAGAATTTGCATAGATTGACATCGCCCGATTTGGACTCACGCGATCCACGCGCCAATTAGCTATGCACTGTGACAGTAACGCGTCATGACGTGAAACAACACCTAATTGTTCTCACCTCGCGCCATAAAAATATAAAGCACCTAAACCGATATTTACCAAACACACATCGGACCCCTTATAGCTTTCTATTACGTATTCAGACACCCACTAATTAGTACACAAAACTTAATGCGAGACAATAAGTGTGTGTACATTGGAAGTGGCCGCTGTCCCATCCTCGCGGTGTACCATTGACAATATTATTTTCTAACACAACAGTGTAGAGTTGACCAGTATCTAAAACTATGAATATTGAACACATCTTACGTATGTCTCGACATTTCGTCAATGACCACGGCCACTTAAGACATTCAAATATTTGACATATGGGCAAAGGAAAGCGTTAGAATTCAAGTGATCTCAGTTCCGCTCTGCGGTCGGCAAACGAACGATTTAAAAATTAAACACGGCCCAAATGAGCCGTTAAAACAAAACTAGATTGGAGTTGCATTGATTTTATAATAACCAATATAGAAACTAATAACCAGAAGGACAATTTAAAGTAATATAGGTATGCTGATTTTAATACGCAAATGTTCTTCCATCATGAATACAAGACTAAACATAATTATGAATTATCGATTATTGATATCTCGTTGTCTTTATATTATTTTCGTACTTTAATAAAATACAAACAAAAGCTTTTAAAACAGGATCATGGTTTTAGAATCCACTTTTATTACGACAACATCGAAGCTGTACGGTAAATAAATGAAGCATCGTTATAAAGTTGATAATAGAAACAGTTAAATATATACATGAATAGTTAAGTTAGTTAATACCTACAAAGAAACTATCTAAACCAGTCACAGCTTGTACATAGGGAATATTTCAGCGCTCAAGTAAAGGGCGGGTCATTCCGCGAGACTTTCACGGGCGTTGTTTGCACAGTATTTACGATTGAACAAAACAACATGAAATGTTAAAAACACATTATTTTGTCCGAGTGACGAATGGGGGCTTACGATCCCTGTACGAAGCGCATTTGTCCCCAACACGTTTTGCTGGTTACGTCGCGCATTGTGGTGCCTTTACCATCCGCCATATTTGCGGGTATTCGCAACAATGCCGAGGAAAACATGAGTTAATCGCTTTATGACCCGTAAAATATGTAAGAT